>SJXQ01001814.1:21192-84139 GCA_006408695.1 Aepyceros melampus | reverse complement strand
CTCAAAAACGACAGAATGATCTCTGTTCGTCTCCAAGGCAAACCATTCAATATCACAATTATCCAAATCTATGCCCCACAAACTTAGTGTCTTTAAAAAAGTAAATTTGTTATCTTACAGTTTGGAAGTCAGAGTCTGAAATGGGTATCATGGGATTAAAGTCAAGGTGTCAGCAGAGTTCCTTCTGGAAGATTCAGGAAAGAATCTGTTTCCTAGCCCTTTCAAGCTTCTTGGACCCAAGAACACCTGACAGCAATCACATCATTCCAATTGCTGCTCTGTTTATCACAGCTTTGATGGTGGGGACTCTCCCACCTTACTCTCTCACTTACACAGAGCCTAGTGATTACATTGGGCCAATCCAGATAAATCAGGACTGTTTTCCCATTTTCAAGACCCTTAATTTAATTACATCTGCAAAACCCCTTGTAAGGTAATATATTCACAAATTCCAGGAATAAAGAGGAAGACATCTTAGGGGGGCCAGGCCTTATTCTCATCACATCGGTGGATGCCTTCTACTGGACACTGTCATGTGATACAACATTACTCACGTTTGTGCTCACTTCCATCACTCTATCTATGTACCTGTATCCTGGATTTCTTTCTCTTCAATTTTCCAGTCATTTTCTTTCAAGACCTTCAACCATTTCCCTCAGTTCAGTCGCTCAGTCATGTCTGACTCTTTGCGACCCCATGGACTGCAGCATGCCAGGCCTTCCTGTCCATCACCAACTCCCGGAGCTTGCACAAACTCATGTCCATCAAGTCAGTGATGCTATCTAACCATCTCATCCTCTGTTGTCCCCTTCTCCTCCTGCCTTCAATCTTTCCCAGCATCAGGGTCTTTTCCAATGAGTTAGTTATTTACATCAGGTGGCCAAAGTATTGGAGCTTCAGCATTCACCATTCAGCTTCACCATTGCCCTACATGAAGGTTAATCCATTGGCAGAATTAATTTTCACTACTCTCTTTCAAAAATGTGTTCATTGGTGTCTTAGAGAGGCACATGTGTACATATCACACAAACATTGAGCCATACTGTCTGTGACGTAACCCCAAATAGTGGTTTGCTGTCAGAGGGGACATTGGCAAGGATTCTTAAGTGTGTGTGTGTGTTCTTGAAAAGAAAATCTTCTGAATCATCTTGTAAAGAGGAAGAAGAACCAGCTTTTAGCAATGAAAAGTGGACCACTTCTCTAGGTCCAGAGCTTCCCTGGTGGCTCAATGGTAAAGAATCTGCCTGCTTTGCAGGAGACTGGAGTTGAATCCCTGATTCAGGAAGATCCTCTGAAGAAGGAAATGGCAACCCACTCCAATATTCCTACCTGGGAAACCCCATGGACAGAGAAGCCTGGTGGGCTACAGTCCATGGGGTCAGAAAGAGTCAGACACAACTGCGCGACTGCACTCACTCGGGTAACTGTTCTTGCTTGTAATTTCCTTCCACTGAGATCACATCTCAGGCCATCACAGGTGAGACTTTTAACAGGGGCTCCACTACAGCATGATGGTGGGTGGATTCCGAGATAAGAGCTGTGAACATCTTTGACTGACAACACTTCTGGAGAGAGGTTTGATCAGCACAAGTTTCTGCTCTTTCCCTTTTGCTGCCTTAGTTACTGGGAAGAGGCTGGAGTCACAGATGGTGCAATGACAGCAAGGCATGGTGTCTGTCGGTGAGGGTCCCTTGGTGACCGTGTTAAGCACAGCCTCATGCTGGCATTCATGGAACATTTAGAGTTTGTGAGAAATACATTTTATTGTGGTGTGCAAATAAGATTTGGAGGGTGTTAGAGCATAGCTTAGGCTATACAGTTTATTACAGGGAATGTTATAAAAGGGTAAAAGTGAACATGGGCAAGGGGTACTAACATGTGGAAAAGAGCTGAGAAAGTACTGTTTTTAAGACCAGTTTAGTTGGAAACAGTCTTTCTGAAATTGAGAGCAAGAGTCAACTTGTCAAGAATGAGTGGTAAGTGATGTAAGAGGGGATTCTTCAATAAAGAGGGTCTGCTAGATAAAAATCACTGTAAAACTTAAAGACTGGATGGCTATCTGTTTGTCTGTCTGTCTGTCTCTCTCTCTCTCTTTCTCTCTATCTATCTATCTATCTATCTATCTATCCCTGGCAGCTCAGTCAGTAAAGAATCCACCTTCAATGCAGGAAGACTGCCTGCAGCACAGAAGACCTGGGTTCAACCCCTGGGTCAGGAAGATCCCCTGGAGAAGGAAATGGCAAGCCACTCCAGTATTCTTGCCTGGAAAATCCCATGGGCAGAGGGCCTGGTGGGCTACAACCCATGGGGTCACAAGGGTTGGACACAACTTAGCGACTAGAGCGTCATCTCTAAGGCGACACATCATCTCTTTCTCATCCAGATATGATCCCGCCAGTGGTGCACTTTTCCTTAATCTGTGCTCACCATTTTCCCGTAGAATTTTCTGTCCATAACCCTGTGTTCACCTGCTTCTTAAAAGAGCTTTCGTGTGCTCTGACAGAATTTCATGCCTGTGGAGGTTCAGACCCACCCCGAGAATGCAAAGTCAGTCATGACTGTCATGGCTTGTAGAGAATCATCTTACATAAATCACTTTACCATTTTTCCTCTATGAGTAATACCTTTCCAAAACAAGGAATAAATGCAGAGTTTGTACCAGGGAGTGAAACTGAGTAGTATCACAAGGATTATCCAACCCAGCCACCATTATTGATGTTGGAGAATTAAAGCCGTCAAGCCGTAGTTATATTTTTCAAGGACTTATGAAAACCTTTTAACTCTCGTCATGGTTCAAGTAGTTGGCAGGGCCTGAATTTGACTTTGAGCTTCAGATTTGGAAAATCAAGGAATTCAAAGTACATTTCAGCCAGCATCCCTTAGCCTCCTGTGGCTTTCCCCTCAGACTATAAATGGATCCTGCTTTTGAAAGCAAGCCCAGATTTCCTTAAAACATGTTCCAGTCTCTTGAAATTCACCATGAGTTTATTTCAAATGAAGGCTGTGCTTTTCTTTGCACCCTCTTTTTGGAGCATCTTCTTTGTAAGCATTCCAGTTCCCTTGTATGGTTCATGCCACTCTTGCTGAGTACATGTCATGCCCATCATTAAACATTTCAACCAGACTCCCCAGCTGAATTACAGTCTGACTTTTCCATTGGCCGTATGTCAAAAGCAAACTATTCAGGGTCAACTTCCTTGAAAAGATCTGCCAACTGGTCTACTGGCCTCCTTAACACTAGCAGAATTACAGGAATCAAAAGAGAAGATGAAGGTCAATGTTTTGAGCCCCATTTCCTTTCAGACACTGCTTTTCACATCTTTCAGAGAAACTTTCATACCTTTCATTCTAAATGGACACTAACCAGAGATACATGTGCAGTATTAATATACTGATCCCTTCAGTCATTAGTTTCAAAGATGCAATCATTCAAACAATCTGTACATATCAACCATTTTCTGTCACTGAGATAAGTTTCTTTGGTTTTACTGAAGTGAGATAATTACTTTCTTCTGTCAGACACACACCTCTATGAATGCCACTAAAATACTACTGCATGCGCACTTTTGGAAAATATATAGCATTCTCATCACATATGGAGTGTTCATTCACACAAAAATACCCTTTGATATTTCATATGAATGGCTATTTACCCACATCTGTCTCATCTCAAATAGATTTTTTCCCCTGAATGTGAGCTTAGGACCATACATTTATCTATGTTAAATGTAATCACTTCGGTCTATCAAGATATGATTTTGTCACTTGATGTATTCACTATCCATTCCAACTCTGGTAATCTAAAAAACCTGGTCTGATGTGTGTTCCCATATTAAGTCATTATCAAAGTGTAGAAGGGGGAAGATCTGGAACAGAATATGTTAGCTTATCACTGAAAATGAGCTTAGAAGGGTATTGGTGCATTAATAAGAATTCCTTGGATATTTGGGTGTATATTAATACTTTAAAAGCTAATATTTTAAAAACTTACTTTGGGTTGTGCTCTGTGCAAAAAGATTATTTAACTTTTCTCTTACAATAATACTACAAACAAAGCATCATTGCCCCTTTTCATACACAAGGAAATTTGACTTGAAGAAGTAAAGTTACTTGAAGTGAAGTAACATCGCTCAGTCGTGTCCGACTCTTTGTGACCCCATGGTCTGTACCCTACTGGGCTCCTCCGTCCATGAGATTTTCCAGGCAAGAGTACTGTAGTGGGTTGCCATTTCCTTCTCCAGAGGATCTTCCTGACCCAGGGCTCGAACCCGAGTCTCCCGCAGTGTAGGCAGACGCTTTACTGTCTGAGCCACAAGGGAAGCTTATAGCAAGACTGAATAACCCAAATAAGTTAAGAATCTATTCTCCAGAGTTTTCTCCTCCTGGTCCCTGCACCGTACTCTCCAGCTGTACATGTCTGATTGCTTATTATCACTCTCCACTCCAAGATTTCTGATCACTTTGCATATATTGCTCCCACATTCTGGGCTCTTACTCTGCCTTTGACACTGAGTGCAAGAGTCATTCCTCCATTATCTTAGTGGGAATAAAGCCTATTGTTTGTGGACTAAGAGATATAATGCCTGTGGTGCTGTGACTATGGTTTCATTAACTAATACTTATCAGACACGACTCAGCGGCTTTCACTTCATTGTATGTGTTAGTCGCTCAGTCCTGTTCAGCTCTGTGCGACCCCATTGACTGTAGCCCACTAGGCTCCTCTGTCCACGGGATTCCCCAGGCAAGAATATTGGAGTGGGTTGCCATTTCCTTCTCCAAATCACTTCATTAGTGTCCCATTTTATTTGATCCTCACAACACTATTTGAGGCATATGTGGTTACCCACTTTACAACGCTTAGAAAAATGGAATGGATTGCTTAAGGCCAAAAGAGAGACAGAGAGACCATGTCTCTTGACATAGAGGTAGTTCATTAACAGCTATGAAAGGGCACTTAAATAAGACCTAAGGCTTTACCATGGTTTACTGGACTCTATCAACTTGTCCATGGCTGCCTTTTCTAGCTGATTTCAGATCTGCCTTTCCCCCAGCTCACCACACTCTAGCCACTGGCCTTCCTCCAATTCTCCTAAGTAGTAGCCCCCTCACCCACTTTCTTTCATTCCTTGCTAGAAACTACAAATTTTCTACTCATTTATACATACACTTGATCATGTGTTTTCACTTCAAATATGAAAGCTTCATAAGGATAGGAACTGTGTCTATTTTAGTTACCATCATATCTTTAGGACATGTATAACACATAGTAGGTGTCTTATGTGTTTCTGTTGAATGAAGGAAGAACAGAGTTTTAACAAAGCATGCAGAGGAGTGTCTAAGTCTTCACAGAGAGCAAGGGAGGACTTCTGAAGAAGAAATGTGATTATCAAAAGATAAAGTAGAAAGCGGTTAATCCAAACCAGGAGAGGTAGGTGATGAACCACAGGAGACTTCTAAATGAGGACCGAGTTTGTCACCTTTTCCTCTACCCCTCTACTCCACAGCATGGAGCATTTGGAAATTTTGATTTGTGCAACTTGTGAGTGCTGCTGGCATCATTGAGTAGAGGCCTTGGATGGTGCTAAATGTCCTATAATACAAACTCATATCCACAACAACACTGCATACCTGCAGAAGAGGCTTACTTGTTCTCAATGTTGAGAAATCCTGGCATAACCTGATTAACTTTCCCCTGTAATATCCTATCTCCTGAAGCTTCCACATACATCACTTCTCAGTCTCTGCTTCCTCTTCTCCCAGCATTCTCTAGCTTTTCCTGTGTGGTTACTTCCACCCTGGGATAGAATAAAGTTTCCCATGGAGTTACTGAACTCAACAGCTTCCCATCTTCTTGGAGACACTGCAATCATTCTTTTTTTGTTTGTTTGTTTTTTATTTTTTATTTTTTTAATTGATTTTTATTTTTTAGTTTGTTTTGCTTTCAGTTCAGTTCAGTCACACAGTCGTGTCCGACTCTTTGCAACCCCATGAATCACAGCATGCCAGGCCTCCCTGTCCATCACCAACTCCCGGAGTTCACTCAGACTCATGTCCATTGAGTCCATGATGCCATCCAGCCATCTCATCCTCTGTCGTCCCCTTCTCCTCCTGCCCACAATCCCTCCCAGCATCGAGTCTTTTCCAATGAGTCAACTCTTCGCATAAGGTGGCCAAAGTACTGGAGCTTCAGTTTTAGTATCATTCCTTCCAAAGAAATCCCAGGGTTGATCTCCCTCAGAATGGACTGATTGGATCTCCTTGCAGTCCAAGGGACTCTCAAGAGTCTTCTTCAACACCACAGTTCAAAAGCATCAATTCTTCTGCGCTCAGCCTTCTTCACAGTCCAACTCTTACATCCATACACGACCACAGGAAAAACCATAGCCTTGACTAGACGGACCTTAGTCGGCAAAGTAATGTCTCTGCTTTTGAATATGCTATCTAGGTTGGTCATACTGTATTCGTTTTGCTATACATTGACATGAATCAGCCACCAGTGTACATGAACTCCCAATCCCGACCCCCACCTCCACCCTCCCGCCCCACACCCTCTCTCTGGATTATCCCCATGCATCAGTCCCAAGCATCCTGCATCCTGCATCAAACCTAGACTGGCGATTTGTCTCACTTATGATATCATACATGTTACATTGCCACTCTGCCAACTCATCCCACCCTCTCCCTCTCCCACAGAGTCCAAAAGGCCGTTCTATACATCTGTGTCTCTTTTGCTGTCTTGCATACAGGTTTATCATTACCATCATTCTAAATTCCATATATATGTGTAAGTATACTGGATTGGTGTTTTTCTTTCTGGCTTACTTCACTCTTCTGTGTCTCTTTTGCTGTCTTGCGTACTAGTGTACTGTTGAATTTAGTTTGCTAGTATGTTGATGAGGATTTTTGCATCTATGTTCATCAGGGATACTAACCTGCAATTTTCTTATAACAATCTTCAGGTTATGCTGGCCTTAAAACATTGAGTTAGCCATATTACCTTCTTTTTATTATTTTTGGAAGGTCTTAAGGTAAATTGTTATTAATTCTTCTTTATATTAATATACTTAGTAGAATTAATTGTGAAGGCATCTGACCCTGGATTTCTGTCTGTTGGGAGATTTTGATTAGTGATTCAGTCTTTTTGCTAATAATTGGTTTGTTCAGATTTCCTATCTTCAGTCTTGGTAGATTGTATGTTTTTAGGAATTTACTTATTTCTTCTAGGCTATCTGATTTTTTATTGTTCATAGTAGTTTCTTATTTTCCTTAGTATTTCTTATTTTTACTGTCTCTTTTTTCATTTCTGATTTTATTGTTTACAGTCCTTCTAGTAACTTCTAACTTCACTGTGATTTTTTTTTCTCCAAACCACTATTGAGTTTTCCCTTTTTTCTCTTCTAGTATCCCTGGCTTATACCTAACACAGCCAGAACCCTGGAAGTAAGCATTATGGTTCAAAGAAAGCTCCAGGAAAAGCCTGGTTTGGGGGACCAAAAAGGAAACAAAAATTTCAGAAAGTGTGAGAAGCCCCAGCCCACTACTTCTCTTACTCCTCTCCCTCTGTGCCATTTCATAAGCAATTCCATCTCAATTTAAAAAAAAAGATTTCAGAAAATAATAATGCATAATTTATATATTACTTAGTGAGACCTAAGACAGGCTCCTTAAACATACTGAATTTTCTTCAATGGAACATGAATATGAAGAGAGGTTCAGTTCATTTCAGTCACTCAGTCATGTCCGACTCTGCGACCCCATGAATTGCAGCACAACAGGCCTTCCTGTCCATCACCAACTCCCGGAGTTTACGCAAACTCATGTCCATCGAGTCAGTGATGCCATCCAGCCAGCTCATCCTCTGTCGTCCCCTTCTCCTCCTGCCCCAATCCCTCCCAGCATCAGAGTCTTTTCCAATGAGTCAACTCTTCACATGAGGTGGCCAAAGTATTGGAGTTTCAGCTTTAGCATCTGTCCTTCCAATGAACACCCAGGACTGATCTCCTTCAGAATGGACTGGTTGGATCTCCTTGCAGTCCAAGGGACTCTCAAGAGTCTTCTCCAACACTACAGTTCAAATGTATCAATTCTCCAGTGCTCAGCTTTCTTCACAGTCCAGCTCTCACATCCATACATGACCACTGGAAAAACCATAGCCTTGACTAGATGGCCTTTGTTGGCAAAGTGATGTCTCTGCTTTTGAATATGCTCTCTAGGTTGGTCATAGCTTTCCTTCCAAAGAGCAAGCATCTTTTAATTTCATGGCTGCAGTCACCATCTGCAGTGATTTTGGAGCCCCCCAAAATAAAGTCTGACACTGTTTCCACTGTTTCCCCATCTATTTCCCATGAAGTGATGGGATCAGATGCCATGATCTTAGTTTTCTGCATGTTGAGCTCAGATGGTAAAAATCTGCCTACAATGCAGGAGACTTGGGTTCAATCCCTGGGTCAGGAAGATCCCTGGGAGAAGGAAATGGCAACCCACTCAAGTATTCTTGCCTGGAGAGTCCCATGAACAGAGAAGCCTGGCGGGCTACAGTCCATGGGGTTGCAAAGAGTCAGGCACAAGTGAGCACCTAACACTTTCACTTTACTTTCAAGAGATAAAACTGGGTTGCAGTTAGATCGACAAGAAGAAGGGTAAATAAGACTATTATTAATTTAATGTGTTTTAAATCATTTTGATAGTAAATTAGTTCGGATAATGTCAAGGTTTGCTGTCAAGTGGGGAAAAAAAAAACTTGGGTTTTCAGAAATGATGGATCTAAGAATTACAGATAAGGCATTATTGAATTTTCACCTGTCACTTGGGCTTTGAGGGTAACTAATGCCTCCAGTTCCTTAGCTTTCCTGGAATTTCTATGTGCGAATTCATATGGGACTTACTGACTTCTGTCTTCACGACTTAGTGCTGTCTTTCTCTGCTCTGTTAAGTCAGTCAGCACTTGTTCACCTGCTTTCCAGCTTCCAAAATTTGGTTAATGTATCTCTTCTGCTCTTTATCTTCTTCCATAGTCTTTCATCTTGTATGTGTTTACTTGTTCTATTTCTTAACTGGATTCTTATTGGACTTTCAAGAATGAATGGAGATCGTTGGAAGTGCCCAATCTGTCATGCTTAACCAGAGTCCACATGTCAAGGTTAACCAGGACCCAGAGATAGAAAAAAAAATGGGTTACTAATGATAGAATTCTGTAGTTCTGTAATGACATTTCAATAAAGAGGAGTGAGTTGCTCAGTAATTGGTAAAAGGCAATAATTTCTTAAGATTTTGTCATCTGAAGCCTTAAAGATCGAACTTCTATTTTAGGGGCATCAACAGGCTTATTAGCTCTCCCTGGCTGTAGTGAGCTAAGTGGTAACCTGCCTCTCTCCTCCCCAACCCCACCAGCCCCGCAAACATATGTCTACAACCGAGCCTTCAGAGCCCATTGAATATACCTTATAAGGCACAAGATGAGATTAAGAATTTTGAGAGGAGGCTTTATTCAGAATTATCTGGATAGGCTCTAAATAAGGAGTTTTGAAGTTAGACCCACATAGAGAAGGTGATGTGAAGAGGGAACAGAGAGTGAGCAGGCCACAAACCACTGGATACTGATGGCTACCAGAAGCTGGAAGACGCAAGAAATGGATGTTCTCCTAGAGCAGGGGGCCCCCAACTTCCAGGATCTAATGCCTGATGATATGAGTGGAGCTGATGTACTAACAATGTAAATTAAGTGCACAGTAAATGTGCTAGAATCATCTCAAAACCATCCCCCACCCCTGTCCATGGAAAAAATTGTCTTCTATGAAACTGGTTCCTGGGGCCCAAAAGATTGGGGACTGCTGTCCTGGACCCTACGGAGGGAGTGCAGCCCTGCCCATGCCTTGATTTTGGACGTCTGGCTCTAGAATCGTGAGAAAATGCGTTTCTGTTATTCAAGCAGCCGATTTGTGATGATTTGTTACAGCAGCCCTGGGAAACTAGTGCACGGGCAGTGCAGTATTATATTGTCTTCCCCCGAGTGAGAGCAAGTTCTCCTTATATGAAACGAACATAAAAAAAAAAAAAAAAAAGAAACGAACATGTATGGGGATTACCCTATTTATAATTTTAGACAAGTTGATTCTCTTCTGTGGGCTACAGTTTTAAAACCTAAAAGTTAGAGATGGTGGTCAGTGATATGAAATGCCTCGGTTTTGTATGGAAACTACTTTGTTCTGTGTTGACCTAAATGGGAATGAAGCTCAAAAAAGAAGTTCACACACACACACATAACTAATTCATTTTGCTATACATAAGAAACTTAACATTGTAAGACAAACAGACTCCAATAAAAACATTCTTGGTTTGTTCAAATCCTAATATGGCCATGAGAAAACTGACATATTTGCATCATCCATGTAATGAATATGTAAATAAATCCCAAGTGAAACTAACCATTACTTCACCCTTGGGAGAAGGAAATGGCAACCCACTCCAGTATTCTTGCTTGGAGAATCTCATGGACTGAGGAGCCTGGTGGGCTGCAGTCCATGGGGTCACAAAGAGTCGGACACGACTGAGTGACTTTACTCTACTCTTACTCTGGGATGCATTTAAAAAACAAGCATTTTTCTTCTTACTTTTTATTTTGGAATAGCTATTTAGATGTGCTTGTCTATGAAAGCAATAGTATATTTTGTATGGACAACTTGCTTGATTTGAGGGCTTCCCAGGTGGCATTAGTATTTAAAGAACCTGCCTACCAGTGCAGAAGGCGCAATAGCCATGGGTTCAATCCCTGGGTCGGGAAGATCCCCGGGAGTAGGAAATGGCACCCACTCTAGTATTCTTGCCTGGAAAATTCTAAAGGCAGAGGAGCTGGTGGGCTACAGTCAATGGAGCTGCAAAGAGTCAGACACAACTGAGCACAGCCTGAGTTAAACTTTTAATGTAAAATTTGATCATAGAGTAGTCTATTTAACAGGCATTTATATTAATCTTACAAAGACATGATATGAAATCAAATTAATAGTGGCTTTTTAATCCCTATTTTTGTTGTCTAGATTGCTCTCTATCTTCTCTATAAGGCTTTTCTTAATTTAAAATTAAATGAATGGCTGATTCAATCACATACATTTTGAAGTGTTCATGAAAAACACATTTAACTTTATTACCAAGTTTAGAGACCTTTCTCCTTCTTGCATATAATCTATAACCACAACAGCCTTGGGTCTTATTTCCTTTCATACTCTTAGGGCCTTTGTTTTTTCTCTTAAAAACTATTTTAAACTGTACTTCCTCATTTCCCAACAGACCACAGTATCTGGACACAATTTTTTTCTGTTTTTCTCCTCAAAAAATGTGTAAATTCCAGTTTAGATATTGTAATTAATGCTTATTAAGCACTTATGATGTGCTTCCAAGTTCATACACTCTTACAAGTTCATCACTTTTATTATTGTGAGTGAGGTAGGTACATTGTTATCACTTCCACGTTATAGGTAGGAAAATTGAGGCACACAGAGGTTAAATAACTCACATAGTCATAAAATCCTAGAAAAGATCTAGGGTTTTAAGCCTGGCAGTATAGCTCCGAAGCCATGCTTTGAACCACTAACCCACAGTGTCTTTCACTGTTTGAAGAGCTATCTCAACATAATGGATATTGACCTGATGTGTTCATGTGATTCACCATTAAGACCTGAAAGGCTCTTCTGGGCTCTGCTGTATAAAAGGGTTCTTGGAAATTTTCTCTGGTCATTTAGTGACCATGCTTTTTATATATGTGTGTTAAAAGACTGTAGTAATCCCATAAGCTCTTATTAGTTGTCCAACATCATGGAAATCTGGAAACAAATGAAGCACCTAACTGATCCAGATTCTCTAATTACTAAGTTCAGGCATAAGAATAACTGTATTGTATTCTGCCTGACCACTCGTCCTTTACTTGGGCTGTGGTGTGCTTCATTGCCCTGGGCATTTTATCTGAACACTTTGTCAGGTTCAAATTAAAAAGTCTGGAATTAACAGATACATACTACTTTATATAAAATGGATAAATAACAAGGACCTACTTTTCACTTTCATGCATTGGAGAAGGAAATGGCAACCCACTCCAGTGTTCTTGCCTGAAAAATCCCGTGGACAGAAGAGCCTGTTGGGCTAGAGTCCAAAGGGCAGCAAACAATCAGACATGACTGACTAAGCACACACCACACATATATTCAGATATATATACATATATTCATATATATATACATATATGTATATGCTTTAATGTACACCTGAAACACAACATTGCAAGTCAACTATATTCAATAAGAAAAAATTCTAAAAAATAGTTACTTTTTTCATCTTTCCAAATTACACCTTGACTGAGGGTATATGAGGTGCCATCTCCACTGCAGAGAGGAGCTGCCCTGAGTGTGACATCCAGCAGGGAGGGGGTGCTGAGGGGAAGATTTTCAGAGCCTGACTGACAGGGAGCAGCCCTGTAGCCAGTCACCCCTAAAGAAAAGCACATTTTCTCCTAATGCCGTAAGTGTTCTGCTAATGGGGATTTTCAAGCTCTGGATAATGATGGTTTCACTCCAGGCTATAGAGCTGTGGCAATCTGTTGCCTGAGTGAATCTGGGAGCATGGTGATCCCTCTTCTCTTCACTGACCTCCTCCCCCGTGCTTGCTCAGTGATGCAGAGATAGGACCAGACTAGATGTAAATTGCAAGCTACTCTGGGCTTCAAGAGAGAGAAATTGGGCAAAGGATGGGTAATTCATGAGGACAAACTTGCAAAATCTGGCATCTTGATGAGGCTTCTCTGGTCTGAAAGAAGTGGGCAGGGTAATCAAGAAGACCATGCACTGAAAATCATATACCTGAATCTTTTCCACATTTGCTCTGTTTCTGGACAGGCCAGCAAAAGTAAAGAGACAAAGACAGGGCACAATTGTAACTATGCAGGCTTTAGTAGTACATGTACTTTCCCAATATTGATCACAAGTTCATTTTGATGAAATTGATAATTTCTACAGTAAACTATCTCAGGCTAATGAGGATTTTCATGTTCTTAAATGTATCTAAAATCCTAACATGTGACTCTCCTTGTGTTTCAATTCAGTTGCTCAGTCATGTCTGACTCTTTGCAGCCCCATGACTGCAGCATGCCAGGCTTTCCTGCCCATAACCATCTTGTTTTGGTGTTAGTTCTAGAAGGTCTTGTAGATCATCATAGAACTATTCAAATTCAGCTTCTTCTGTATCAGTGGTTGGGGCATAGACTTGGATTACTGTGATGTTGAATGTTTTGCCTTGGACACGAACAGAGACTTATGTCATTTTTGAGACTGCACCCAAGTACTGCATTTTGGACTCTCTTGTTGACTATGAGGGCTACTCCATTTCTTCTAAGGAATTCTTGCCCACAGTAGTAGATAAAATGTTCATCTGAATTAAATCCACCCATTCTGGTCCATTTTTGGTCACTGATTCCTAAAATGTCAATATTCACTCTTGTCAACTCCTGTTTTGCCATTTCTAATTTACCTTGATTCATGGACCTGCAACATTCTAGGTTCTTATGCAGTATTGGTCTTTACAGCATTGAACTTTATTTTCACCACCAGCCACATCCACAACTGGGCGTAGTTTTCACTTTGGCCCGTCTCTTCATTCTTCCTGGAGTTATTTCTCCACTCTTCTCCAGTAGCATATTGGGCACCTACTGACCTGGGGAGTCATCTTGCAGTGTCATATCTTTTTGCTTTTTCATGCTATTTATAGTGTTCTCAAGGCAAAATATTGAAATAGTTTGCCATTCCCTTCTCTAGTGGACCACATGTTGTCAGAACTCTCCACCATGACCCAGCTATCTTGGGTGGCCCTACATGGCATGGCTCATAGTTTCATTGAGTTAGACAAGGCTGTGGTCCATATGATCAGTTTGGTTAGTTTTCTGTGATTGTGGTTTTCATTCTGTCTGGCCTCTGATGGAGAAGGATAAGAGGATTGTGGAAGATTCCTGATGGGAGGGATTGGAATTTGGGCTTGCTCTGATGGGTGGGGCCATGCTCAGTTCAGTTCAGTTCAGTGGCTCAGTCATGTCTGACTCTTTGTGACTCCATGGACTACAGCACGCCAGGCATCCCTGTCCATCACCAACTCCCGGAGTTTACTCAAACTCATGTCTATTGAGTTGGTGATGCCATCCAACCATCTCATCCTCTGTTGTCCCCTTCTCCTTTCACCTTCGATCTTTCCCAGCATCAGGGTCTTTTCAAATGAGTCAGGTGGCCAAACTATTAGCACTTCAGCATCAGTCCTTCCAGTGAATATTCAGAACTGATTTCCTTTAGGATGGACTGGTTGGATTTCCTTACAGTCCAAGGGACTCTCAAGAGTCTTTTCCAACACCACAGTTCAAATGTATCAAATCTTCAGCCCTCAGCATTCCTTATAGTCCAACTCTCACATCCATAATGATTACTGGGAAAACCATAGCTTTGACTAGATGAATCTTTGCTGGCAAAGTAATGTCTCTGTTTTTAATAACCTGACTAGATTGGTCATAACTTTTCTTCCAAGGCAAGCATCTTTTAACTTCATGGCTGCAGTCACCATCTGCAGTGATTTGGGAGCCCCCCAAAATAAAGTCTGTCACTGTTTCCACTGTTTCCTCATCTATTTGCCATGAAGTGACGGGACTAGATGCCATGATCTTAGTTTTCTGAATGTTGAGTTTTAAGCCAACTTTCTCCACTCTCCTCTTTCACTTTCTTCAAGAGGCTCTTTAGTTCTTCTTCACTGTCTGCTCTAAGGGTGAAAGGGACTATTCAGTAAATCTTTAATCCAATTTTCTGTTGATGGGCGGGGCTGTGTTTCCTCCTGGTAGTTTGGCCTGAGGCCAACCTGTGGTAGGGATAATGGTGATAATGGTGGTAATGGTTACCTCCTTCAAAAGGAGGTCCTGTCAACTAGCAGATTGCAGGCAGTTCCCAGGACTGTTGCATTCAGAGCCCCTCTCTATGCGTCAGGCCACTGCTGACCCATGCCTCCACAGGATACATTCAACACTCAAAGGCAGGTCTGGCTCAGTCTCTGTGGGGTCTCTGGGTCCTGGTGTACACAAAGATTTGTTTGAGCCCTCCAAGCGTCTCTGGCAAGTAAAGGGTTGGATTCTAAACATGATTTCCCCCCCTTCACCCCCCGCCTTGCTGTCTTGTTGGGGCTTCTCCTTTGCCTTTGGGTGTGGGGTATCTTTCTTTGGTGGGATCCAACATTCTCTTGTTGATGTTTGTTCAGCAGCGAGTTGCAATTGGGGAGCTCTCACAGGAGAGGATGGATGCACCTCCTTCTACAACGCTATCTTCACTTTGTTGTTGTTACTGTTTAGTTGCTCAGTTGTGTCTGACTTGCATGCGCACTGACTGTGGCCAGCCAGGCTCCTCTGTTTATGGGATTTTCTGGATAAGAATACTGGAGTGGATGGCCATTTCTTCCTCCAGGGGCTATTCCCGACCAGGGATGGAACCCATGTCTCCTGCATTGCTCCTTCTGTTCACTCACATCTATTTAATAAGTAAATTGAAAGGTACAAAGAAACCAAGATATGGTATACATGATCTTGTTTCATTGTGTATGATATTAAATATTTGTTTTATACTTCATTATTCAAAGTTTCTGGGAACTAGAAAATAGCCATGCTGAGGATAATATAGACAACACACAGGGTACATTTGGAAAAAAACTCAAACTAATAAACACTTCTCTACCAAATATACCAGGTTCTATACACACACAAATGAATATATTCCTCTTACAAAGTCCACCATCTAGCAAAGAAGTTCATGGGTAGGTTTTATATGGACTGATTGTAACATTTATAATAGTGTTGTTATTAAAAACACTTATGCTTTATGGAAATTTAGGGGTATTATACAATAATAAGAATTCAAATTAAAATTTATTGGTGTTGTTTAGTTGCTAAGTCATGTCCAGCTTTTAAGGAGACAGAAGGGAACAGAGTGTCACCATCTCCCTGTGGCATTTGCCATCTTGGTGACTCTTGCATTGGCTGACATTGGTGGTTGAGTTGAAGAGTCAGCCCCTCTTCTCTCAATCATGTGAGGCCCTTCCAAGCTGTGTTCTTAGAGTCTGCCCTTCTGGGTAGTGACCTTGCAAGAGGGCTTTGTGAGGAGCTGTACTTCTTGCTAACGTTCGAGGTCTATTCATAGAGAACAGAGAGTCCTTGCTATTCCATGTCCCACAGACGACATGTTCTTTTCAATGGCTAACAACAAGCTGGAAGCTCCTTAGTGGTCTCTGGTGATCCTGTGGCATTCCCTTTAGCTAGTTTCTTTCAGGGTAGAGAGGGAGTTGGGTCATATCTCCTGTCTGAAGTTGTGCTAAGGTTATGTCAAAGGTGAACCAAAGTGTGGGTCATAACCACTACTGCAGCTCTTTTTTCATTAAGGCAAGATCCAGAAATTAAACTCTTTTGATGATTCTTAGTGGAAAGACAATTCACCCAAGAAAACCCAGTGACAAACCAACTAATCTCAAGTTAATGAAGTGGAAAAGGGGCTACAAAGCTTCTAGCAAGTGTAGACTATGAAAGGGTCTAAGTATTGAGCAATGCAGAGTCTCTCTGGGTGATTGGAACAATCATGCATACTTAGGCAGAAAAGGTCATGAGGTAACTCTGGTTTCAGAATTTGGGAGGGGCAGATAACATGAACAGGAAGTTGACCCATTCAGGATATTTACTCATTGTAAAGCATACATTTGAATGAACACTCCCACCCTGGATTCACTGTGTATATGAGTTCAGATGAAATTTGCTTATGGTTTTTAAAAGTTGGTTAAAGATCACATCATCAAGTAGAGGTGAAATTGTACATGCAGAATCCTTAAGGCCTGCTTCTATCATAGTGTGAGCATTTGTGAGCTCCTTTAATGTGGTAGAAATACAGTTATAATCCAGAACTCTACACTTTCTTTCTAAAAAAAAAAAAAAAAATCCTGAACTCTGCTAGTTGAAAACCACTTGTACAGTTCCACGCATCAGAGCTCCTTCAATTACACAGCTGTGGCAGATTACACCTTAGTTCTCCGAGATGCTCAAATATAGGTTTTGCTATACAAACAGACATGCCACAGAGACTGCAATTACCCTGCATTTTGAGATTTATGGTGTACGGCTCAAATTTAAAAGACAACAAACAAGTTTTGAGTGTTTAAAATATTTGTTATTTGGCATGCAATGTATAACCACAGTACCTCAACCTTAATCAAATTATGGCTTCCAGTATTATCTTCATAGAGAGGCCTTTTGTGTCTCTGTGGCTTAAGGGCTTAGACGAGGGTGCAAAATTCTGGTATGCTATAGTAGAATATCTCTACCTTGCTTTGTGCCTGGAGTCAAGTTTCAATTTCTGTTACCTATATAATTCATGTATTTCTTCTTGACCCACTTTGCATTTTTATCCTTTCAGGTGGTAGTGTAATAACTAAGGACAACCCAGGGGTCAGATTCTTTGCTCCTTTGCCTGTCTGTCTGGCTGGCACTTCGTGGAACAGATTATTCTCATCACTCCTTGTCCAAAAAAGAAAGTGCTACAGTCTTTGTCTTTGAGAGCCCCACTGCTTTCTTCTGTTAGCCACTAGGAACATCTGGAAGTGGCACAGTGAATGATAGATGGTTCCAGGTGGGACTTGTCTTCCAGGGAGTGATTCACAATATAAACCTTATGTTAGACCATTTATGACCTTAAAACAGAATCAAAATTGTCTTTGCTTTATCTCTATTTGGAAACATGTATTGGACCTTATAAAATGCATATAATATTCTCATTGCCCCAAAGGCACAGTGTTGACAGTCTTACCTCCTCCCCCTCTCTTCCTCCCTTGTTTGAAAATTATGTGAAAAATGTAGTGGCTTCACATTCAAATTCAAATTGAAATCTTCCAGCCAAAATCATTCACATCTGTATTTCCAGAGTATTAGGCCAAGCTAGACCTGAGAGGTATTATCCTCATCATTTCGAGTTCCGAACATTATATATAGATTATAGAAAAAAAGTCATAAGGGCAAATAATGTTCATCCATCATTATCACATATATTTCACAGTGTTTCTATTGCATGGAATTAAATTTAAGGTTATGTACTTACTATAAATAAGGAAAGTATAAGCGCTAACATTTACATGGCATTTCCCAAACATTAATTAATTCAACAGCAAAATAAATATTATACCTTGTGACAGAAAGCTGCCTAAGTTTTATGACTAAATTATTTATTACTTGAGAAATGTTTTGGTTGAATGGTGATTAGATAAGCAGGGTTAAAAAAAAAGACTGCTTTACAAAATATTCTTTTTTCTTTTATGTTTGTACTGAGATAATTCAATGGGCCCAACTCTTAACAGGAAATACACCTTTTAGTTTAATTTAGTATAGAGATATTCACACAGTTGTAGGCACATAGTAACCAGCTCATACATTTCAAAGAGTCAAGAAAAGCTTAAAGCATTACTTAGAGGTAAACAAATTAGGAACACAGATCTGAGACCAGTGATTGGCTAAGGGAAGGTAAATGGTAAGAGCATCCATTTCTTATTTCTACTGTAACAAATTGCTAGAGGCTTAAAACAGTAAAAATTTATCATTTTCCAGTTCTGGAGGTCAGAAGGTGGAAATGGGTCTCATTGGGGTAAAATCAAGGTATCAGCAATACTGTACTTGTTTCTGGAGGTTTTAGGGAAGTGCCTTTTTCAGCTTCTAAGACTGCAGGCATTTCTTGTCTCCTGGCCCCTTGTTTAACAGCAAAGGCTGTTGAGTCTTTCTCACATAGTATCACTCAAAACTGTTTCTTCTGCCTCCCTCGTCCACATTTAAGGTTCTTTATGATTACATTGGACTCATCTGGATTATTTAGGATACTCCTCCATTTTAAAATCAGCTGCTTAGCAACCTAACTCCAACACAGTCATAATTCTTCTTTCCCATATAACCTAAAAAGTTCCAAGATTAGAAAATAGACATCTATGTATGGCGTGGGGTTGGGGATTTGGGTGGGAGTGGCTTTATCGTGCCTACCACAGCAAGATGATGTGATATAGTCATGTGATAGAGCAAAACGCTGCCACCCAGGACGGATCTAACTTAATCCTTATCCAAGTCACAGCTTATGTTTTGGGGTCTCTACTATAATATAGTTGCAGACAGGAGGTTCAGTGGTAAATAATCTGCCTGCCAATGCAGGAGACACAGCTTCAATCCCTGGATCGGGAAGATCCCCTGGAGAAGGAAATGGTGACCCACTCCAGTATTCTTGCCTGGGAAATCTCATGGACAGAGGAGCATCATGGGCTACAGTCCATGGGATTGCAACAAGTTGGATACTACTTAGTGATTGAGCATAGACACCCATGTCAGAACCCCGAACATCATCTTTTGTTTGTTTGTTTGTTTTTACTTTACAATACTGTATTGGTTCTGTCACACATCAACATGAATCCGCCATGGGCATACACGTGTTCCCCATCCTGAACCTCCCTCCCACCTCCCTCCCTGTACCATCCCTCCAGGTCATCCCAGTGCACCAGCCCCAAGCATCCTGTATCGAACCTGGACTGGTGATTCATTTCTTATATGAAATTATACATGTTTCAATGCTATTCCCCCAAATCATCCCACCCTCGCTCTCTCCCACAGAGTCCAAAAGACTGTTCTATACATCTGTCTCTTTTGTTGTCTTGCATACGGGGTTATCATTACCATCTTTCTAAATTCCATATATATGCGTTAGTATACTGTATTGGTGTTTTTCTTTCTGGCTTACTTCATACTGTATAATAGGCTCCAGTTTCATTCACCTCATTAGAACTGATTCAAATGTATTCTTTGTAATGGCTGAGTAATACTCCATTGTGTATATGTACCACAGCTTTTTTATCCATTCATCTGCTGATGGACATCTAGGTTGCTTCCATGTCCTGGCTATTGTAAACAGTGCTGCGATGAACATTGGGGTACACGTGTCTCTTTCAATTCTGGTTTCCTCAGTGTGGATGCCCAGCAGTAGGATTGCTGGGTCATAAGGCAGTCCTATTTCCAGTTTTTAAGGAATCTCCACACTGTTCTCCATGGTGGCTGTACTAGTTTGCATTCCCACCAAAGTGTAAGAGGGTTCTCTTTTCTCCACACCCTGTCCAGCATTGATTGCTTGTAGACTTTTGGATCGCAGCCATTCTGACTGGCATTTCACGCTGAACATCATCTTTAAAAATTCTTTTCCTGCTCCTTATATCCAGTTTTGTCACTGAGATCTGTTAATCTTGCCTCTTAATTATCTTCTGTTTTTTCCCCTTTGTTGCATCCCTTACCTTACCTTAGCTCAGATTCCCATCATCTTTCACCTGAATAATTGCATTTGGCTCCTAGCAGGTGTGTATATTTAAAGTCTCTAGAGTTAGTCTATTTATATTTCCCATTCAAGCATCAGGATGGGCTTTCTAAAACTCAAATATGTTAATGTCATTCTCCTTTCCAGTGGTTCTTGTCTTTTATAGCAACGATTCATATCTGGATTGGGAGAATCAGGATCTTAGTTTAAATTTTTTTTTAATTTATTTTTAAAAATGTGAAGTGTAGTTGATTTACAGTGTTGTATTTCAGATGTACAGCAAAATGATTCAGTTATATATAGAATATATATATATGATATTAAATATAGTTCCCTATACTATATACTAAGTTCTTATAACTTATATATTTTATATATAGTAGTGTGTATCTGTTAATCCCAAACACTTTATACTCCCCCCTTTTCTTTTTGATAACTGTGTTTGTTTTTTATATCTGTGAGTCTATTTCTTATTTTAAATAAATTCATTTGTATCTTTCTTAGACCCCACATATGTGATATCGTGTAACATTTGTCTTTCACTTACTTCACTTAGTATGATAATCTCTAGGTCCATCATGTTGCTGCATATGGCATTATTTTATCCTTTTTTATGGCTGAGTAATATTCCGTGTGTGTGTATGTGTGTGTGTTTATGTGTACCTCACATCTTCTTTATCCATTCATCTGCCCATGGACATTTAGGTTGCTTCCATGTCTTGGCTATTTTAAGCTGTACTGCTATGAACCCAGGGGTTGCATGTATCTTTCTGAATGAGTTTTTTTTTTTTTAACACACAAAGATAACCTTTCAAAAAGGCATATTGAATTATATAAATCTCTACTCACCTGCCCCAGGATTCTAAGATGCTTTAGGGATCCTATCCTCTCCTTCTCACTGAACAGCCATTTGAAAATCTTTGTGTATGTATCTGGTACACTAAATTAGCACAGTTATGGGAAGCAGAGTAATTATTTGTTCTCCATAGTCTCTTAAACCTTTTCTCTATGGGGCTAGATTTTCCTCTGCTCAAGATGGAAACTCCATTACCTAATTAATCTTAGGAAATACAAAGTCATAGGGTCATCAAATACAGCTGGAGAGAGTTATGTGAAACAGAAACCCATGTGTGATTCTCAAAAGCCTCTTGCCCTCACAACCTTTATAAAATGTGCCATCAGGAGATGTCAGTTTTGCATTTTAGACATCTCTTTAGTTTTAGTTCTACATTACAGACAAAGCTTCAGCTCCATTCAAGTTAGAGCTTTTTAGCTAAGACCAGTTGTAGACAGCTTACAGTTGGGGAAGAGTGTGTGTCAGCTTGTTCTTTTTGTACCAGTTCTCCTCCCATCAGCTTAGGAACTGTGATTCCTGATTCTTTTAACTACTGTTGAGGAACAGGTATGTGGGCTGGAAATCTTACTTGACTTGGTACATACAAAACCTGATCTCAGACTCTTGGGACCTGACTAAAATTAAAAGGTGCTCTTTCCCACCAACAGTGTAAGAGGGTTCCCTTTTCTCCACACCCTCTCCAGCATTTATTGCAGCCACTATGGAAAACAGTTTGGAGATTCCTTAAAAAATTGCAAATAGAACTGCCATATGGTCCAGCAATCCCACTGCTGGGCATACACACCAAGGAAACCAGAATGGAAAGAGACACATGTACCCCAATGTTCACTACAGCACTGTTTATAATAGCCAGGACATGGAAACAACCTAGATGTCCATCAGCAGATGAATGGATAAGAAAGCTGTGGTACATATACACAATGGAGTATTAGTCAGCCATTAAAAAGAATACATTTGAATAGTTCTAATGAGATGGATGAAACTGGAGCCGATTATACAGAGTGAAGTAAGCCAGAAAGAAAAACACCAATACAGTATACTAACACATATATATGGAATTTAGAAAGATGGTATTGATAACCCTGTATGCAAGGCAGCAAAAGAGACACAGATGTATAGAATGGACTTTTGGACTCTGAGGGAGAGGGAGAGGGTGGGATGATTTGGGAGAATGGCACTGAAACATGTATACTATCATGTAAGAAATGAATCGCCAGTCTATGTTTGATACAGGATACAGGATGCTTGGGACTGGTGCACGAGGATGATCCAGAGAGTTGATATGGGGTTGGAGGTCGGAGGCAGGGGTTCAGGATTGGGAACTCATGTACACCCAAGACGGATTCATGTCAATGTATGGCAAAAACGAATACAGTAATGTAAAGTAAAATAAAGTAAAAAAATATTGGTGCTCTTTCTTGGTCATAAAGTTGTGAGTCTTCTGGGAGCTCTCAAGACTGAAGAGCTCTCACTTGCATTCCCCTTGATGTATATAGTACACTCTGACTTGAGAGATGCTTTCATAAGGTATGTGACACTGTGGCCCCACATCTACTGATGGAAAAGACGCCAGCATACTTTGTGTCAACCTAGTGTAAAGTGTCTGCCTGCAGTGCCCGAGACCCAGGTTCGATCCCTGGGCTGGGAAGATCCCCTGGAGAAGGAAATGGCAACCCACTCCGGGACTCTTGCCTGGAAAATTCCATGGATGGAGGAGCCTGGTAGGCTACAGTCCATAGGGTCACAAAGAGTCAGACACAACTGAGCAACTTCATTTTCACTTTCAGTGTGGGAATGCAGGCCACTGAAATCTGCTGTCTTTCATTCCCTCCTCTTCCTCCTGGAAGAGCTTTCCAACCCCACTCTGCTTTTTGGAATTTTCATGTGGGAGTCAGACTCCAAACCACTGCTTCCCACCAACATTACAGTCCCCTCTCTTGAAGCTCTTCATCAGGATTGAGTGAGGGGTGGATGAGGCCTTTTCCACAGCAAACCAGTCCACTAATTATTCTTTCTAGAGTATAATTAACATATAACATGCTTAATTTGAGGTATACAATGCAGTAATTTTACATATGTATATATTACAAATGATACCAAAGTAAAATTAGTTAACACATCCATCACCTCATATAAGTTACAATAAAAAAAAACTAGTCTCTTAGCATCTTTTGAATATATAATATAGTATTGTTAACTGTAGTCATCATACTGTACTTGAAATCCTCAGAACCTATTCTTTTTATAAATCATAACTTACAGCTTGTACCCATTGATCACTTTCATCCGTTTTTCTCACTCCCCACTTTCTGGCTTTGGCAACCACCAATCTGACCTCTATTCCTGTGCATTTGTTTTTTTTAAGATCCCACATGTAAGTGAGATTATATAGTATTTGACTTTCCTTGACTTCTTCAATTTAGAATAATGCCTTCGTGGTTACCTTGCTGTCACAAATGGTAGGACTTTCTTCTTTTTTATAGTTGCAGCAGCCTTCTCTCTTGGGCCTTCTTTTTGGTATACAGGCCCAAACTTGAGCCTGGCGCTTTCAGTATGGAGGGGTTCGTTAGGTTCACTCTGTGGGCTTGTCATTCTGTGACTCTACATGAATCACATGTGGAATCGATTCATGATCACATGAATTTTGTAATTCTATATGAATCAGAGTCTTTACTCCTGTTGCTTCAAGAGGAAAAATGCTGGTGGGAGTCTAGCATGAATACCAAAAGTCTGTTCTGAAAGTCATGATTTCCATTCCGTTCCGTTCAGTCGCTCAGTCCTGTCTGACTCTTTGCGATCCCATGAATCGCAGCACGCCAGGCCTCCCTGTCCATCACCAACTCCCGGAGTTCACTCAGACTCACGTCCACTGAGTCCGTGATGCCATCCAGCCATCTCATCCTCGGTCGTCCCCTTCTCCTCCTGCCCCCAATCCCTCCCAGCATCAGGCTCTTTTCCAATGAGTCAGCTCTTCGCATAAGGTGGCCAAAGTACTGGAGCTTCATTTTACTTCATGTTTTACTGCCTACTTTTTCTGTATCTGATAACCACCAAATGGCACTGTAACAGGTGTCTCTTTTTTATATTTTACCAGTGGAAGAATGTATGGACTGGGTGAGATGTGTGTTTGTATATTTAGATATAAATGTATGTGTCTTTATTTATGTCATAGAGCACATTTAACTTTCCGTCTTAGCTAACACACACATACAGACGCATAAAAGCTTACATTCTGCAGACTCAAACTCATGTAAAGAAGGAGGGATAACTGCTATGCACCTAAGTTTATTGTTTCATTCCATCCCCATGGGTAATTTATGAAGTTGGTAGTAAAATCCTAATTTTCCAGATTCAGGGTCACCGTAAAAAAGGCTGGCTGCTATTAAAACAATTCTCTGTGAATTTACCCAGTCAAGGCTAATTGTCACCCACAAATACTCATCAGAGTTTCTTACTTGGGTAGCTTTGTTCCAAGAGAATATTAAGGTATTAGAGTCCTTCTGTTGTGCAACTTTATCATATCTTGAGACTTTAATTTCCAGATGCACAGACTCAGGAAAGTGAGTTCAAAAAATTACTTGGAATAGTTTAGGAGCCTGGTCTTACATCACTTCTTCCCATGTTGCATTGTGTGTGTCAATCACATGGCCAACTAACTGTGAGGGATGCTGGGAAGCAGAGGTGCTCACTCAAAGGATGAGGCTACTGACCCTTCACGTAGTCGGGAAGTACAACACTGAGGCTCCAAAACCTAGCTTTGAAAATATACTTGGCAAGATTACTTTGCAATCCTACAAGTGCTTTAGGGCACTATGAGAATATTTCTAAGCTTTTTCACAGGATTTTTGGTTTATAAATGTGTATGTTTTAAGATCTTTCATAATTTTTCTGATGGCTCAGATGGTAAAGAATCTGCCTGCAATGCTGGAGACCCAGATTCAATCCCTAGGTTGGAAGATCCCCTGGAGAAGGGAAGGACAACCCACTCCAGTATTCTTGCCTGGAAAATTCCATGGACAGAGGGGCTAGAGCGTTACAGTCCATGGGGTCACAAAGAGTCAGATGTGACTGAGCAACTAACACACCCATAATTTTTCTAGGGTAATTATCAAGAAATGTGACCTTGACTGACACAAAATGTTTAAGAGGCCCCCTCTTTAAAAACAACAGCAACAACAAGAACAAAAACCTTTTAGGTCAATCATTAATTATGCTTTAAATGCATGTTAAGTGATGAAGAGAAATGAATACAAGAATGTATTTATTGGTGCTCAGATTAATTTTTATATCATCATGAGATTTCTTAGTAAGCAGTTTAGGGAAGCTGTATACACAAAGCTGCTTATTTGTTCATCTAATGTAGGTAGACCTCTCCAAACTGTGTGCTGTAAATATTACCTTTATTTTCCTAGTGACTACTGTATACTTTTAATTACTGTAATTATTTTAATTATTGTTAGCAGTAATTTAGAGAGGCCTACTGTATGTCACATAACCAGTAACTTATAAAATGCAAAGATTTATAGCAAGTAAAGTAATCATATCTGTCTCCCTAGGTGATTGTGGCTGAGATGAAGTTATGGAGTTTTAATCTCGGTCTGATTGTTTTGCTGTGTGATCTGGGCAACTTACTCTAACTCCTGCATTGGACTGCAGTCCACCAGGTTCTTCTGTCCTTGGATTTCTCCAGACAGAATTAGGGAAGTGGGTAGCCATTCCCTTCTCCTGGGGATCTTCCCAACCCAGGGGTCGAACCTGGGTCTCCCATATTGCAGGCAGATTCTTTACCATCTGAGCCACCAGGGAAACCCTACTCTAACTCTGCAAGACTCAATTTCTTCATCTGTAAGGGGGATACAAATATATTCCTGCATTTTCTGGAGAGGTTTATATGAGGTAATACATTTAAAGCAGTTAGTATAGTAACTGACAAATTGTTCCTCCAGGTATGAACTGTAATGTTAATAAAATCAATCATTATGGACATTACTACTACTATTCTAGTTTCAATTATTTTCCTTTGTAAAATGGAGATAATGCTTTCATGCCTAAGAAATAAATGAGCTGTATATAAAATATCTCATATGCAATAGGAAATCAATTGAGGCTATTTATTTATCCTTTTCTAGACACAACAGAACCTGAATTTATCTCTCCAATAGTTGGATCTCTGTCACTGTTCTGGGTAAGTCCTTAAGACTCCGTGAGAGTCCTTTATTTCTGAATTTAAAAGAATATTTCTATAAACTTGCAATGCTGAATGAGAGATGCTTGTTATTCAATACTTTCTGGCCCAGAGTTTACCACAATTGCATTATTGAGTTGGTGATTCCAATTGTGAACAGTATGAAGTGCCCAGTTGGCAGTATTATTTCTATGTGTTTACATGGAGTTAGGTTTGTCTGACTCTAAAGCCCATGCCTTTTCTATCTGGAAATAATTTTACTTCCTATTTTTTATTGTGTGTATATAGGACATCTATTTTCTGTTATGGGAGCCATGTATCCAAAAGCTACTGATATGTTGCCATTCCTGGAAGGTTTTTTGTGTTGCATTCAGATTCAGCATTTATGATATACTGCCCTCGATAGTGTTCATTGCCACTTCCCTGGGCTGTAATGAACAAGTGCTCAATGGTTTAGCAACGACTTTAGGGAAGTCAGGAGGCTGGCTGTCAACCACAGCAGGTCATAGTGTCGCAGGCATTGACATTCTTACCTCACCTCTGAGTCCTCAAACTGAGTATTTTTAACTGATGATTTGAAATAATGGCTAGGGAAAAAAATATCTTCAGATCTCCTGAATGCAAATTTACTTAATGCCATAGTAAAATATATCATTTTTGCTTCTAGGATACAAATCATTTTTCCCTTCAGAAGCTGTGGCATTCTCTATTGAACTGGAGGTTTGGCAGTACTATATTAAATGGAAATCCTCAGTTGAGCTGAAGAAGGAAGTGGATCTGAGTAAATTTAGCCACATCTCTGCTTTAGTCTTAGAGTGGAGTCAGCTCTTGAAAGCAATTCCTGCTGCCTTGACAATTTCCCTTTCTCTTTTGGATTATGAAAATGCTCCTACAGTAGAGTTGTTATTCTTCTTGTACTGTATTGCAGTCTTTCTCCCCACCTGTGTTTCTTTCTTAATTAGGATTATCTGCCATCTTTCACTACTAAAAGTGAGGTGAAAGCCTTGATTCTCTAGGCTTCTAAGCAGCAACATGATCAGTAAGACCAACTTCTGGCAGGAAAATGAAATTATTTTTAATGTTAAACAAAGAAACTGCAGGATTTCACCTGTAGCCCAAGTCTGACTGGAAAATGATAAAAGAGGAAGTCAGGGTATAACTCTCCGATTAGATGAATTGCCTTTAGACATGGCTTTTAAAAAATAATCCCAAACCAAAAGCCACACAGCTGCAAGCCCAAGAGGTAGTAAAAGAAAAAAAAAAATGAGCCACTTATAGGACCTGAAGATTAGGAGAGCCTCATTAGGGACCTAGGCAGGGGACGGCAGCAGGACAGTTGTGTTTTCCTGTGGATGGATCTGAACCATGGGATGAATGCATTTTGGGGAAACACGTCCTTTTTTTGGCATCACCTTTGCTTAAGGAGGGCTTCCCTGGTGGCTCCATGGGTAAAGCGTCTGCCTGCTATATGGGAGACCCAGGTTCAATCCCCAGGTTGGGAAGTTCCCCAGCAGAAGGGATAAGCTACCCATTCCAGTACTCTTGCCTGGAAAAATTCCATGGACGGAGGAGCCTGGCAAGGTACAGTCCATGAGATTGCAAAGAGTCGCACACGGCTGAGCAGCTTCACTTCACTGGCTTAAGGAAGAAAACTTCCCAGAACACTCCAAATATGATTTCAGGAAATTCAAATGTGCTGAACCAAACTTGCTAATTTGTTGGGCAAGATGTCTGACCCCTTCATGTATTTTCATATTTACTGAGATGTCTAGTGTGAGTGAAATTTTCTCAGAAGTACCCGGAGGGAGGTGCAAGTTGACCCAGCAAACAGGGCTTGAGGGGAGAGAGCGGCTGGAATAGACTGAGGGAATAAGGGGCAATCTAGGGAAGATCGCTTCATGATTCATTCTCTTAGGTGAGGCTGATAGTTGCTCTCTTTCAGTTGCTATAGTGCAGGAATCAGTATGGCTGTGCCCTTGCAAAATGAATGGAGACCCACTGTCCTATTAATCTTCAAAAGGCTTTCATTTTCTCAACATAAAAAGCAGCCTTGCTGGGCCCAAATTATGGTCTTCTAACCATGTTAAGACCTAAGCTTTCCCACTCAAAGTGGTATTTAAGGAATGTAGATGAAAGTTCTTGCTATGTGTTTTTCTGTGTGTTCATACCTATTTGCACATTGCAAAACATCAATTCAAAGCAATTAGGCAGAATATCTGTTATGCAGGTAGCCCTTATGAATATAGTTTTGCTCCCCTCAAAGGAAATCCCTTCTCTGGTTCACCAGTATACCTTGGGAGAGATG
This sequence comes from Aepyceros melampus, assembly GCA_006408695.1. Classification (NCBI taxonomy): domain Eukaryota; kingdom Metazoa; phylum Chordata; class Mammalia; order Artiodactyla; family Bovidae; genus Aepyceros; species Aepyceros melampus. The sequence continues at coordinate 55,421 of SJXQ01001814.1, read as the reverse complement.
ATTTTGACTCATTTCTTTACCTTTGGTTCTTCCTTTTGCAACTTAGTTCTAAAGTACTGCTTAGACATATGCTCGCACACATACACACACGTCAGTGGGGGAGTCTACTAGTCGTTTGGACATGTTGTGCACGTCTCTGGAAGTTGCCAGGTGATAATCCAGCAGGAAAACTTGAGAACATGTAAACTGTCAGAGAAGCCACAGGGTAATCATTAACCTCAGGTGAGCCAGTCTTGTCCCTTACACTCTCAGCAGGCAGTGTGACAAGAGCAGGTGGTATGAGGCAGTTACCTCCATGCAGAAAGTAGGGAGCATGTCTTAAAAGAAACTGTGGTCTGTAATTATTTGGGGCTGACACTTGCTGAACACCTTCCGTAACGATCCCTGATGCGTGTCTTAATACCTTTCTCAAGCAGAAGGTAATCTCCTTTAAAACCACTGCAGGCATCATAACTGGCTGCCAGCTTCCTATTTCATCACTCCTGGAATCTGCTAGTTCTCTTTATTTAGGGTTAACTGTTAAAGATGCACTTAAACTCTTGAAATAGTCTGCATTGATGAATCTCATCATTACTTTTAAGATTATAATATTTAGGGAAGGGAAATGATGAGGAGTCTTAGATCTTGAGAAGAATTCTGAGTTCCTGAGAAAAGTGCCCTATAAATTCATGGTATAATTACCTGGATCATGTCATTCTTTTCATCTAAACAAGTTTGTAGATACATGTTTGGAAATAAAACTCATCCTGTGGAATGTAATCCCCAGGGCCATGAGAAATGTGGGTCCTGGAAAGGAAGCATGTGCCATTGGCAAAGACTTTGGGGTGTGGGGACTGATGACCTTTCAAGGCCCAGGGCTCAGGACAGCAGTGATACCATCTTTTTCACTTTCCACAACTAAGAGCCTGCTTTGTCACATATTCATGTCATCTGATTGAATTTTCTGCTGTGACTACCAGGAATTTTTCAATAAGCTTTAGCTGACAGGACAGAGAAGCAATTCAGGAAGAAAATGTGCATTCTTTCACTCAGCTGTCATATTAAAACAGAGGGATTCTCCTTTGCTAGAATATCTGGATGAACCTCTAGGGAAGACAGAGGGCAAGCCACAGGAGCATATTCTGGTAATCAAAGGTGGGAGTTACATTGTATTTGCAGGAAGGCAGAACCTGTCATAAGGAAGTTTTGTTGGCGCGGCATGTCCTGGATGTGTTCACATGTGCAAAATGCACAGTAGGTGCTACGGTAGAGAGGATTTACTCTGCATATAAGGAAGAGAAGAATTGGAAGTTTCTGAGGGAAATCTGGGAGAGAGGAGAAACAGTGCAGTGTCTGATACTGCAGGAGGGAAAGGAGAGGTCAAAAAAAGAAAAAAAAAAAAACTTCCGTGGAGGTTTAGCTGAAGGGGCTAGCAGAGGCAAAACAAACAGGAGTTCAAGTTGTTTGTTATGGAGTATGAAATGTTAACCTTTTCACCTGTCTTACTTATGAAAATATTAGATCTGCGTTGCTTATATATTTGTGTGTGTGTGGGGGTGTGTGTGTGTGTGTGTGTCTGAATTCCTTAAGACCACTTAGAGAAGTAATGAATCCCACATCCAGGCTTTTTCAGAAACAGTAAAACGAAACCAAAAATATGTGTGTTGTGAACTCCAGAGTAAGAGGATTAGAAAAAAGCTACCCTAGAGTTTAAATATTTCTTTCTGTTATTGAACAAAAATTAAACCAAAACAACTTTGTAAGAGGCAAGGAGGACCCTAACTGTGCCAGATAATATCTGACCTAGGCACTAAAATGCCAAAGGGCAATTAAAATGAAGGAACCTGAAGGAAAGAAGAACAAAATTACGTTAATTGTTATTATTGTAATTGTTAGTAATTATTTTTAAATAGAGTGATGTTGACTGTCTCCACATAACTATTCCTATGTTGTTACTGTTTTATTTTTAAACTTCTTTTGATTATCTGAATCCCCGGTGTATCTGAACCCCAGAACTCTCCTTTTATCCCTCTAGGGATCTTATGTTAAAGTTGAAATAACAAGCTTGGTTCTATCATGACATGCCAATTCAAACAAAATGAGAAGAGATCAAATAAATGATAGCCAAGTAGGATATGTGGAGATGTTTATTGAGTTGCATCATATTCTAGTTTTCTGTTGAAGTTCTTTCCTCTGTTTGTCCTTGAGAACTAGGGAAACATCTCTACACATTCTCTACAGAAGCAATGGTCTTAAGACCATTAAGTCTTAAGAGCTAAAAAGTACCTTTGAGATGATTGACTTCCCAGTCTGAGCTACAAACTTTGCTATGCTCTGACTGTCTCAAACTGAGATCTAGCCTTTGTTTGAACTCCTTTGGTATTCACAAGGCTGACAATAACATTTTCTGTACAATTCTAATTATTAAAAAAATTTATGTAAGCAACAGGATATTCAGTGGTCTTTTCTCCAAAGGCCCAAACTGGAGAACATGCTAAGTCACTTCAGTCATGTCTGACTCTCTGTGACCCTGTGGGCTGTAGCCCACCAGGCTCCTTTGTCCATAGTGTTCTCCAGGCAGGAATACTGGAGTGGGTTGCCATGCCCTCCTCCAAGGAATCTTCCTGACCCAGGGCTTGAACATGCATCTCTATGTCTCCTGCATGAGCAGGTGGGTTCTTTACCACCATGCCACCTGGGAAGTCCAATGAATGATTTAGAAAACATTCTCAGTCAAGGAGGTAGACTTGTAGGGTCTAGCAAAGGAGCTAGATCCTAACCTGGGTCTGCCTGTATGGACAGTTATACCCACCTACAGGCCTAAATGAAAGATGGGGGTTAAAAAGGCTTTAGGGAAGATATTTCTTTGGCAATACCTTTTATGTGTTGCTGGAATGGGGCAAGAAGAATTAAGTATTTTCCTCCCCACTCTAAGTGATAAGGCTTTAGGGGAGGGATCAGGTTTCAAAGAGCAAAGAGCTTTTCCTAGTTGACGTGTGTTGGTCAAGCTCTTGATGTTTAAAGACATGTTACTCAAGTTGTTTGTAACCAGTCTTGTTACTGAACCAGGTTTACCTCTTCCAGTAATACCAATCCACCCACACTGGGTTGTGGTGAAGGAGAGTGCGGTGTTTACAGCAGGGCACCAAGCAAGGAGTCCTGGACCACTGGTGCTCAAAAGGCCGGAACTCCCCGGTTGACTTGAGCAAAGCATTTTTAAAGGCTAGGTGAAGGAGGGGCATCCCGGGGTATGTGATCAGTTCATGCACAATGCTGATTGGTTGATGGTGACGTAACAGTGTGGTGTCACAGAGATTAACATTACTAGTCCTCAGGCTCCAGTAGGTCTCCTGGTGATCAGGTAGTTAAACTTTTCCATCCATGGGGATTTTAGTGTCTGAAAATCAATTCAGGAGTTGTGCCTCAGGTACTGCTATCTGTTTATTTCAGTGACAAGCTAAAGATTCTGTGACTGCCATATGGATAATGTACTGTGTAAATTGTTACCTATTTTCCTTGCCCAACTGCTTCATTTATCACTACATGGTCACATCCTTTCAGTCATTAATTCTTGAGCCAGGCTTTTGTGACTCAAGGGAGGCCTGAGCAACTGCAGCTTTTCTACAAACAGGAGGCAGGCAGAGGATATGGAGAGGAGAGGTCTGTCCCGAGAGGGTCCCATAGGGTCCTGCTAGATTTCAGTCTAACAGTAGAGGCTGTGACTGGACCTGCCCCTTCCTGGTGACAGACGGAAGTGAATCTTTGGGAATGAGCTATATTTGTTCCAGCTGTGTCCGCATCAACATGTAGGCTTGAAGGGAACTGACTTAGGTCAGTTTGAAAGGTATGCTACCCACAAGGACTGACTAAAGGGGCGAGAAGACCTCAGCAGAGGTGACCACCAGAGGTCCAGATTAGTCTTAAACTGCCACTTGGAAAAACAGCCTTGCTCAGGGTAAGTGAACTGCAGACGAGGATCCTCAATGGAAAAGCTATGAGGAGTCTACACAAACACCAATGAGAGAATCGATCACAGTAACTCCAGAAACCTCATACAACTTTGTTCACTCTCTGCATCTGATCCTGGAGCCATCAAATGAATGAAGAGAGGAGGGCGAACTGGAAAGAGAGAGGTGGTCAGTCATTCATGCATTTCTGATTTCCAACCCAGATACGGGGAAGGGAGGGAAGAGAGAGCTTCCAAGAGGATGAGGTTCAGAATTTTTACAATATTGGATGAAACTTTTAAAACTATTGAGATGAGACTGTTCTTGTGACTAGATGGGGCTAAGAGACTGGCCCTAGATGCCATTGGTGCTGAGGGGAGAGGGATCCCCTGAGCGTGTTTGAATGGGCAGACAGACTATTTTCTTCTTCTCTCCTTTTCACCCTTCCTTCCTTCCCTTCCTGCTTTCTTTCTATTTGCATCCTACTGAGTCCAGCTGATTCAATAAATCAGTTATAACTAAACTGATAGTTATTTGATTTCCTTTCATTTCCCCAAACCTTGGTCTTATTATTGTCTCTGAAGATAGACACAAAAGTATATTCATTTGTCATATTAAACACCTTCAAGAGTTTGAAAAATAGAATTTATAGGCCCCCTGAAATCCTTCATACTCAAGGTCCAAAATCCCCTAGTACTCCAGCCATTTTCTGTACAGTGTTCACATCCTCTGCCATCTTCCTCCCAGGTTATTCTAGGTTTGCATCATGGGTATTTTTCTATACCATGCCTAGAATGCTAGTGGTTTTCACTTGTTTTCTACTGACCATATGTATGATATTGGGGAAGTCCCCTAACATTCCAGTATATTCTTTCCCTTAACTATAAAGTGAGGAACTGGGTAGAACTGAATTCTCAGACATTTATCATGTCAATACTAAATAAGCTATTATTCTGGCCTGAAAGATGTTCACAGGTCAGAGAGAAATAGACAAATGTTAACTAATACTGGGATAGAATAGATTGGGGTAAGATAAAGGATGTTATCATCATGAAAATATATATTGGCCCTCAAAAAATCTGTTGAATAAAATGAGATCTGAGGAAAGATTCATGTTTCTTCGAGTTCTGCAACTCATTTATTTTTGTACCGGTCCCAGTTTTTAAAGAGTTTCTTCCCTTTGTATTTGGAAATATAGTTATTCCTAAGGTATAAGTTATTAGACATATAATGCCTTCTTGTAAATGAAATTAGGCCATTTTCACATTGACCATCATGTTAGTGCTAGAGAACTGGAGAATGAAAGGCATTTTGCTGGCAGAGGAGGGCTGGCAAGAAAGAAGAGGGAGAAAATGATGGTTCAGTTCAGTTTCTCAGTTGTGTCTGACTTTCTGTGAGCCCATGGGCAGCACGCCAGGCCTCCCTGTCCATCACCAACTCTTGGAGTTTACTCAAACTCATGTCCATTGAGTTGGTGATGCCATCCAACCATCTCATCCTCTGTCCTCCCCTTCTCCTCTCACCTTCAGTCTTTTCCAGCATCAAGGTCTTATCCAGTGCGTCAATTCTTCACATCAGGTGGGCAAAGTATTGGCCTTTCAGCTTCAAGATCAGTCCTTCCAATGAATATTCAGAACTGATTTCCTTTAGGATAGATTGGTTGGATCTCCTTGAAGTCCAAGGGACTCTCAAGAGTCTTCTCCAACACCACAGTTCAAAAGCATCAATTCTTCAGCGCTCAGCCTTCTTCACAGTCCAACTCTCACATCCATACATGACCACTGGAAAAACCATAGCCTTAACTAGATGCCTTTGTTGGCAAAGTGATGTCTCTGCTTTTGAATATGCTGTCTAGGATGGTCATAACTTTTCTTCCAAGGAGTAAGCGTCTTTTAATTTCATGGCGACAGTCACCATCTGCAGTGATTTCGGAGCTCAAAAACCATAAAGTCTGCCACTGTTTCCATTGCTTCCCTGTCTATTTGCCATGAAGTGATGGGACCAGATGCCATGATCTTAGTTTCCTAAATGTTGAGCATTAAGCCAACTTTTTCACTCTCCTCTTTCACTTTCATCACAAGCCTCTTTAGTTCTTCTTCCCTTTCTGCCATAAGGGTGGTGTCATCTGCATATCTGAGGTTATTGATATTTCTCCTGGCAATCTTGATTCCAGCTTGTGCTCCATCCAGCCCAGCATTTCTCATGATGTACTCTGCATAGAAGTTAAATTAGCAGGGTGACAATATACAGCCTTGATGTACTCGTTTTCCTATTTGGAACCAGTCTGTTGTTCCATGTCCAGTTCTAACTGTTGCTCCTTGACCTGCATACAGATTTCTCAGGAGGCAGGTCAGGTGGTCTGGTATTCCCATCTCTTTCAGAATTTTCCACAGTTTGTGGCGATCCACACTGTCAAAGGCTTTGGCATAGTCAATAAAGCAGAAATAGATGTGTTTCTGAAACTCTCTTGCTTTTTTGATAATCCAGCGGATATTGACAATTTGATCTCTGGTTCCTCTGCCTTTTCTAAAACCAGCTTGAACATCTGGATGTTCACAGTTCACATGTTGTTGAAGCCTGGCTTGGAGAATTTTGAGCATTACTTTACTAGCATGTGAGATGAGTGCAATTGTGTGGAATGTAACAGAAAGGAGTGAAAAACTGCTGTTTCTACTTCTTACATTTTCTAAGGCTCTTCATTAAATTCCACATAAGTGAACCCCAATTTGCTTGGAGTATTTGTTGCTCAAACAGCATGTGTTTTCAGCATCTATTCAAAAGTTTGGATAATGAACTGGAGCTGAAATCAGTTTGATGACTTTCATTCATAAATGGGAACTAAATAGATCTATTGGAATCATTCTGTGGGAGAATGGAAGGTCTCAAAGAGCTAGAGGTTGGGGTGGTGAAATAAAGAAGTGAGATAATGTCATAGCTGAGTTTTCCTAAGAAGATATTGTAATTCTAACCACTTACATGTCATAGGAAGTCACTGATGCTGGCCTGACTTACAAAATGTACTACACAGAGAATAGTGTAATTTGATATAATTGAATAAAGCATATATTAGGGAAGAAGTTTAAATTAATTGTGTGTAAATGCAGGCAGTCAGAGGAGGGAGAGGTGTTACTATACATGATTAAAATCATTATAGCACAAAGCAGCTTTTTTGACACAATGATGCAGTTTGGACATACATAATTAGATTAAAAGCTCAAATGGATGTATCAATATATATTGGTAGGAAAAAAAGATGTTTGATGAAACTTAGAAAAGAAGAATTAACTATCATTATCCTCTCCCAAGTAGAATTCATATAGCTCTTGGTACTTAGTAAGTAAAATTGTGATCAATGGGACCATAAGTTATGCAATGGGTGTTCATGCATGTTATAAGTGTGATCATGTACATTCCATCTTTCGAGAATGATTACAAATGCAGTCATATAATGTTATATTTTTATATGTGCAGCTAATCGTTTTCTCATAATAGATTCTACAAAAGTTAGCTTCTTCTTGACTCATGTGAAATAAAAACACTTTTTACTCTACCTTTTATCATTTTAAATATATTCAGTAACTCTTAAAACAGTTACTCAGTTTCTTGACTATTCCCATCTTTTAAGTTTCTTCTTTCACTTATGCTTTTTCTTGCTTATTTTCAGCCATTTTAATTCTCATCTGAATTTCACCAACAAGCCAATTAGGTGAAAGATGTCAAAGTACCAATTTTATTATTTATTTAACAAAGATATTTTGGAGGGATATCTTTTTAGGGTACAGCTAATTTCAGTCTTATTCATGATTGATTTTAGTTATTGTACTTTTGGATTTATTACCTATGGATACACAAAACTCTGATGCTAGGAAAGGTTGAAGGCAAAAGGAGAAGAGAACAACAGAGTATGAGACGTTTAGATAGCGTCACTGACTCAGTGGACACAAATTTGAACAAACTTCAGGAGATGGTGAAGGACAGGGAAGCCTGGTATGCTGTGGTCCATGGGATCACAAAGAGTCAGACATGACTCAGTGACAGAACAACACTACCACGCGCCTTTCTCATAAGGATCATCTAGCTTCACCCATTAAGGAGGCCAGAAGAAGGCAAGAACTTTTATTTTGGAAGAGGTAGGATTTTATTTAAACCTTTGAGAATGAAATTTCTGATGGCATATGTGCAGGCGCTTGGTATGCATCTGCTTTAACGGAAATATTGTTAAACTACTCCCATAATTGTATATGTAAATATTGAGCTATTTTGGCTTCAGCTTTGACTGAAGTCATAATACAATGACTGCTACCTCTTCCCATGGTCCATGCTGAACCATCTATGTGGGAATTTAAAGGAAGTGTATGTTGGATGGGGAGGGGGTGTTTGACTCTCACCTCAGTGCAATAACAGAAGCTCTAAAGAAGTCCTTCAGAGACCTTAAGGAACACTGAGGTTGGTGCTTGTCTCATGTCTGAGAAATCTGCAAGGTAAGTGTCAACTTGAAGATCTAGTGGCATTAGGGCTCAGGGCTACCATTGGTATTGTTAGTATGTGTTGTCGGTTGAATTTCCTCCCTTTTAAAAACTTTGTTGAAGTTCCAACCCCCAGTACCTATCAGTTCAGTTCAGTTACTCAGTCTTGTCCGATTCTTTGTGACCCCGTGAATCACAGCACGCCAGGCCTCCCTGTCCATCACCAACTCCCAGACTTCACTCAGACTCATGCCCATTGAGTCAGTGATGCCATCCAGCCATCTTATCCTCTGTTGTCCCCTTCTCATCCTGCCCCCAATCCCTCCCAGCATCAGAGTCTTTTCCAATGAGTCAACTCTTTGCACAAGGTGGCCAAAGTACTGGAGTTTCAGCTTTAGCATCATTCCCCCAAAGAAATCCCAGGTCTGATCTCTTTCAGAATGGACTGGTTGGATCTCCTTGCAGGCCAAGGGACTCGCAAGAGCCTTCTCCAACACCACAGTTCAAAAGCATCAATTCTTCAGTGCTCAGCTTTCTTCACAGTCCAACTCTCACATCCATACATGACCACTGGAAAAACCATAGCCTTGACTAGACGGACATTTGTTGGCAAAGTAATGTCTCTGCTTTTGAATATACTATCTAGGTTGGTCATAACTTTTCTTCCAAGGAGTAAGTGTCTTTTAATTTCATGGCTGCAGTCACCATCTGCAGTGATTTTGGAGCCCCCCAAAATAAAGTCTGACACTGTTTCCACTGTTTTTCCATTTCCCATGAAGTGATGGGACCAGATGCCATGATCTTCATTTTCTAAATGTTGAGCTTTAAGCCAAATTTTTCACTCTCCTCTTTCACACCTAATTTGGGAATAAGATCTTGGTAGATGTAATCAAGTTGAGACGAGGCAATACTGAATTCTGTGAAAGTGAAAGTGAAGTTGCTCAGTTGTGTCCGACTCTTTGCGACCCCATGGACTGTAGTCTACCACACTCCTCCGTCTATGGGATTTTCCAGGCAATGGTACTGGAGTGGGTTGCCATTCTAATTCAGTAATCATGATGATGTGATGACTAATCTAGAGTCAGACATCTTGGAATGTGAAGTCAAGGGGGCCTTAGAAAGCATCACTACGAACAAAGCTAGTGGAGGTGATGGAATCCCAGTTGAGCTGTTTCAAATCCTGAAAGATGATGCTGTGAGAGTGCTGCACTCAATATGCCAGCAAATTTGGAAAACTCAGCAGTGGCCACAGGACTGGAAAAGGTCAGTTTTCATTCCAATCCCAAAGGAAGGCAATGCCAAAGAATGCTCCAACTACCGCACAATTGCACTCATCTCACATGCTAGTAAAGTAATGCTCAAAATTCTCCAAGCCAGGCTTCAGCAATATGTGAACCGTGAACTCCCTGATGTTCAAGCTGGTTTTAGAAAGGCAGAGGAACCAGAGATCAAATTGCCAACATCCGCTGGATCATGGAAAAAGCAAGAGAGTTCCAGAAAAACATCTATTTCTGCTTTATTGACTATGCCAAAGCCTTTGACTGTGTGGATCACAGTAAACTGTGGAAAATTCTGAAAGAGATGGGAATACCAGACCACTCAAGACACTTTACTGTCAGCGGCTAGAAAATGTATGTTTATATATATATATATTTATACACACACATACTGCTAAGTCACTTCAGTCGTGTCCGACTCTGTGCGACCCCATAGACGGCAGCCCACCAGGCTCCCCCGTCCCTGGGATTCTCCAGGCAAGAACACTGGAGTGGGTTGCCATTTCCTTCTCCAGTGTATATATATATATATATACACACACATACACACATATATACATATGTATATTTGACAGTAAATGTATGTGTATGTATGTACATATGTGTGTGTGTATACACACACACACACATAGGGCTTCCCAGGTGGCATTGGTGGTAAAGAACCGCCTGCCAATGTAGGCGATACAAGCGATGCGAGTTCAATCCCTGGGTTGGGAAGATCCCCTGGAGTAGAAAATGGCAATCCACTCCAGTATTCTTGCTGGGATAATCCCATGGACAGAGGAGCCTGATGGACTATAGCCCATGGGGTCACAAATAGTCCAACATGACTGAGCATGCGCAAGCATACATACGTAGACATCTACCCTGACTGTCAAGACCAGAGTCGTCTCAACACACAGACCCAGAGGCCAGATAGGCCAGTTCAGTATCTAGCTTTCTTTTGGGTGGGGGTGGGTGGGGTAGAGGTAGGGAGACAGGACATGGTAAGAGGAAACTGATAGAAGAGAGCAGAAACTTGGGACAAACTTCTGCTTGGTCTTGAGAGCAGGACCTCACCACCTTCCTCCAACTCTAGTATTGGTCCTGACCACAAAATGCTAAGCACACCTTTTTCAGGATGGAAGAAAACCCAAGAGCTGTGGGTTCCTGTGCAGTGAGGCCACACAGCACACCCATCTCTTCCCTGTACAACTCAAATGCTGGGAGGTTTGGGGGTGGGGGGAGTTCACCACAGCTGCAAATTGGGAAGAAGGACAGCATGATTAAAGCTATAGCAGTGACACGTGGTTAGTCAGAACCCAACTGTAATTCTTCAAAATTCACAGAATATGCAAAAGGAACTGATGGAGGTAAAAAGCAAAAGGAGGTACTTCCTTTTTTTCCCCCTTTTTCTTCTTTTTAAAACTCAGGCCTTTCAAAGGCTTTTCATATGTGCTTTCCTCTGCTTTCCAGCCCCATTTGCTGCATGCTTATCAACTTCTTGCAGCTGCTGGCTTGGCCAGGAGTTGAAATGTGACTATTTATCTCTTGGGTACCCGGAATGGTTCCATGTTAAGTCTAACATATTATTTTCGCCTAATTTTCTCGTAATGCTGTCTTTTCTGCTGGGGAACATTTGAAAAAGGGAAACAGAATATTAGGGAATAAAAATTACCCCGACACACACACCCTCTTGGTGCTAACCTGCCCAGTGTTTATTTAAATAAAGTGAATGTACACTTCCACATGGGGCAAGGACCATTGTCATGTGTGCAGGATTAGAAGCAATGTTTTGCTCTAGGATTCCTAAGCTTCCTGGGTGTGGTTCCAAGTTTGGCAGGAACAAGAGCCAGAGAACCAGAGGGTGACATGCTGGGAAGAGCAGCAGCTCATCCATGCCACACAGGCAGACTGAACAAGCCCTCCCTTCTAGACCATGTTTCTTTACAGTGACAAGCAGATAAAACTGCACCTTTCCACACTGGCCACAGGATGTAAAATACATCCAGCCCTTCTTCTGGTGCCCAGTCCTCAGTAGGCAATCTGCCTGATGCACTGCAGGTGCAGCCTTTCTGAGCCACGTTTGATTCATGAAGTCTGCTACCAGGCATATATAGGTGTATCTGAAAATGTCGCCCATTCCAGTCCATCTTAGTTTGCTGATTCCTAGAATGTCGACGTTCACCCTTGCCATCTCTTGTTTGACCACTTCCAATTTGCCTTGATTCATGGACCTGACGTTCCAGGTTCCCATGCAATATTGCTATTTACAGCATCGGATCTTGCTTCTATCACCAGTCACATCCATAACTGGGTATTGTTTTTGCTTTGGCTCTATCCCTTCATTCTGTCTGGAGTTATTTCACCACTGATCTCCAGTAGCATTTGGGCACCTAATGACCTGGGGAGTTTCTCTTTTGGTATCCTATCATCTTGCCTTTTCATACTGTTCATGGGGTTCTCAAGGCAAGAATACTGAAGTGGCTTGCCATTCCCTTCTCCAGTGGACCACATTCTGTCAGAATACCAGACCACCTAACCTGCCTCTTGAGAAATCTGTATGCAGATCAGGAAGCAACAGTTAGAACTAGACATGGAACAACAGACTGGTTCCAAATAGGAAAAGGAGTACGTCAAGGCTGTATATTGTCACCCTGTTTATTTAACTTCTATGCAGAGTACATCATGAGAAATGCTGGACTGGAAGAAACACAAGCTGGAATCAAGATTGCCAGGAGAAATATCAATAACCTCAGATATGCAGATGCCACCACCCTTATGGCAGAAAGTGAAGAGGAACTAAAAAGCCTCTTGTTGAAAATGAAAGAGGAGAGTGAAAAAGTTGGCTTAAAGCTCAACATTCAGAAAACGAATTATGCAGAGTACATCATGAGAAACGCTGGACTGGAAGAAACACAAGCTGGAATCAAGATTGCTGGGAGAAATATCAATAACATCAGATATGCAGATGACACCACCCTTATGGCAGAAAGTGAAGAGGAGCTAAAAAGCCTCTTGTTGAAAGTGAAAGAGGAGAGTGAAAAAGTTGGCTTAAAGCTCAACATTCAGAAAACCAAGATCATTGCATCTGGTCTCATCACTTCATGGTAAATAGATGGGGAAACAGTAGAAACAGTGTCAGACTTTCTTTTTTTGGGGCTCCAAAATCACTGCAGATGGTGACTGCAGCCATGAAATTAAAAGATGCTTACTCCTTAGAAGAAAAGTTATGACCAACCTAGATAGTATATTCAAAAGCAGAGACATTAGTTTGCCGACTAAGGTCTGTCTAGTCAAGGCTATGGTTTTTCCTGTGGTCATGTATGGATGTGAGAGTTGGACTGTGAAGAAGGCTGAGCACCAAAGAATTGATGCTTTTGAACTGTGGTGTTGGAGAAGACTCTTGAGAGTCCCTTGGCCTTCAAGGAGATCCAACCAGTCCATTTTGAAGGAGATCAACCCTGGAATTTCTTTGGAAGGAATGATGCTAAAACTGAAGCTCCAGTACTGTGGCCACCTTATGCGAAGAGTTGACTCATTGGAAAAGACCCTGATGCTGGGAGGGATTGGGGACAGGAGGAAAAGGGGACAACCGAGGATGAGATGACTGGATGGCATCACGGACTCAGTGGACGTGAGTCTGAGTGAACTCCTGGAGTTGGTGATGGACAGGGAGGCCTGGCGTGCTGCGATTCATGGGGTTGCAAAGAGTTGGACATGACTGAGCGACTGAACGGAACGGAGTGTCCTTTTCAGAAGAGGAAAAACCGAAACACCCAAGAATATAATGTCCATGTGATGACAGAGGCAGAGGTTGGAGTGATGTATCTATATAAGCCAAGGATTGCCAAGGATTACTGGCAAATACTAGAAGGTCCAAGAGGCCAATAGTGATTTTCCCCTTGCAAATTTCTGAGTGAGCATGGCCCTGTTAACACCATCTTTTGGACTTCTAGTCTCCAGAATTGGGGGACAATGTATTTCATGATTTTATGCCCCCAGTTTGTGGTACTTGGTTACACAGCCCTAGAAAATAAAATGAAAGTCACTCAGTTGTGTCCAGCTCTTTGTGACCTCATGGATTATACAGTCCATGGAATTCTCCAGGCCAGAATACTGGAGTGAGTAGCCTTTCTCTTCTCCAGGGAATCTTCCTAACCCAGGGATTGAATCCAGGTCTCCAACATTGCAGGTAGATTCTTTACCAGCTGAGGCACCAGGGAAGCCTGATGAAATAAATATAGCATGTAATTGCATTTTTAATGGCAACAAAGTTTAGGCAGTATCCCAGGGACAGATTGCGAGCCACAAGAGAGAAGAGGTGGTAGAGGGTCATTTTAGATCTTGTTCAAGAGGACTGCTTGAAATGGCAAAGATTACTCAGCTGAAAGATATTGGTAGTATACAACCAGATACCTAGGGGCTTAGAAAAGAATTACAAACAATTACACAAGGAGTACCTGCATTGAGAACTGTTAGTAAAAGCTTTCCTGTGATGAGGGTCTCCCAAGAACCCATGAGTGCTCCCATAAGGAAAAGGGTCTGCTTTAAAATGCAATACAGAAATACTGGTACATGTTATATAGGAACTCTCCTGTCTTTTTCCTATTTTACCTCCTGTTTAGATCCTAGAGAGATGACACATTCATAGTAGCAAGTGGAGGGAATAGGTTTTGAAGCACAAAGAGGAAAAATAGAAAAGAAGACATTCATTCTACCTTCCTCCACTGTAGGTGGTCAGTATAAATCAGAGAAGATGCTTTAGCACTAAATTTAATACAGAGTTAGTAGTACACTGAGCAAAACATAGTCATTAAGGCCCCAGAACAGCTTGAGAGACTGAAGAAGATTTTTAAATTATGTGAGCTTTATCAGAAAAATCATGGGACTTTCCCAAGATTTTAGTGAAACCAGAAGTATGTGTAGGAGGTGCTGGAGGTTGAAATAATCACCTTTGAATGGATATCTACAGGCAGACAAGAAAAGAATACAATGTTTTCTATTCCACCCTGTGGTCTTGCTCACTCAAGGTATTAGAAACTTTAAACCCTTTGTAGGAAAAATTTTTTTTCAGACACATTATTTGATTTTATTCTCATAAGAGGCTTCCAAAAAAAAAAAAAAAAACAGATATTAGTGTTAAGAACTGAGAGAAATGAATAGTGTCCACATTCCAGTGATAGTTATTATAGTTTTCTTTCTCCATTAGTATAATAAGCAGAATTTTTTAAAAATATATTTTTTAAAATCAGAAATTCAAACAGTCACATTTGACCCAGAAAAGGAAAATAACACTCTAGAAGATCTACCATGTCATTAAACTTGAAGCATTTTTACTCTCTACTTGAAGGTTCTCTTTGACCACTTTTGAAGTTTGGAGCTACATGTTTCTGCTTGTTAATTTTTGGCATCCTCTTGAGTAAATTGTCGACCAACTATCACAGCTTTAGTGAATAAAGTCAGTGTTTTTTTACATTATATTTTTCTCAGTTTCTTTAACATTCAATAAACTGCACATATGTAAATATTTGATGTAAATTTGATGTCTTGAGATATGTGTTCACCTTTGAAAACATCACCACCAATAAAGTTAACCTATTGTTTTCCAAAATTTCCTAATTCCACTTGTTATCTTTCCCTACCATTCTTCTTTGTGGGAAGATTTTTATTTTGAGTTTGATTTCTTTAGCATATATGGGATTGTTCAGGCAATTTTTAAATTAAGTTGACAATTTGTGTCTTCATAGGAATTTGTCCATTTTATCTAACTTAACAAATGTACATGTTAATATAAAGTTGTTAACAATCATAAGTTGTCCCCTTATGATTAATATCTGTAAAATCAGTAATGATGTCACCTCTCTCATTTCTGCTGTTGACAATTTATGTCTCCCCATCTGTCAGTATGGTTAGTAGTTTGTAGATTTTACTAATCTTCTAAAATAAATTTTGGTTACAGAAATTCATTTCTCTATTCTACTGATTTCTATTTCACTGATTTCCACTTTATTTTTTCTTTTATCTAATACTTCAGATTATTTTGCTTTTCTTTTTCCATAGCTGGACACTGATACCTTTCTCTTTTTCAGATATAGGCATCTTAGTCCTACACAGGGCTTTACATGGTAAAGAATCTGGGTAAAAAATCTACCTGCCAGTGCAGGAGACACCGGAGATGTGGGCTTGATCCCTGAGTCAGAAAAATCCTTTGTAATACGAAATGGCAACCTCTTCCAGTATTTTTGCCTGGAAAATTCCATGGATGGATAAGCATGGAGGGCTACCGTCCATGGGGTTCCAAAGAGTCAGACATGATTGCACACACATGAGAGGCTAGTGGCTTTAAATAATTGTTCCATTTAAGAAATTATCATTTAAAAGGAGAATGAAGACTTAAAAAACATATATACTGGTACATTCCCCTCATGTATTGCTGTGTCTACATCACACAAATTTTGATATTTGTGTTTTCATTTATTTTAAAATACTTTCTTATTCACTTTTTCTTTCTTTGACCCATGGAGTCTTTAGTAGAGTGTTAGTTTCCAAATATTTGGAGATTTTCCAGGAATTCCTCCATTGTTAATTTCTAATTTAATTAAATTGTGGTCAGAGAAGATATTTTGTATGATTTGAGCTTTTTTATCTTTTTTTAGCTTGTACCAGCTCTCCTCTCTCTACGCTTTGTGCTGAGTTGCACAGTAGGGTCGGACTCTGCCACCCCACGGACCCCTATCATGCTCCTCTGTCCACGGCGTTCTCCAGGCAAGAATACTGGAGTGGGCTGCCATGCCCTCCTCTGCGGTGGGGGGGGGGGGGGGTCTTCCTAACCCAGGGGTTGAACCCAGGTCTCCCCCATTGCAGGCAGATTCTTTACCATCTAAGCCACCAGGGAAGCTCTCTCTCTACACTCTGGCCTGGAAACGCTCTTTAGGATGTAAGCTGGGGCATTGCAAGCACTATCTTCTTTATTTCCAGTTAGGCAAGGATCATTGCCCTTCAGTGTGGAGGGAGGTAAAACTTTTCCTCTGCCTTCTTAAGATCTAGGCCTGAGAATTAGTTGAAATCTGACAGATCAACAGGAGAAGAGCACACAAGTTTTCTTTTTACACGCGCTTGTGAGCCTTCCATGGGAAAATGAGACCCAAGTGGTTAGGCGTAAGTGCTTATATAGTAGGCTGAACAAGGCAGTAATTGTGGAAAAGTAAGTAACATGTATGAGAAGGCTAAAAGAAAGTTAGAGTTATTTTAACAAAGTATGTTTGTATAGGTTTCTCTTGGCCTTGACTCTCAGTCTTTGATGATGAGTATGTTGTTTTCCTCTTGATATAGGTAGGGACTCTTTCCTTGGAATTTTTATCTCTTGCTTTTAGGAAAAAAGTGCTCTTCTTGCATCTGATGTTTTTTCAGATACCTTTAGCTCAAAATAGCCAATATGCCAAACGAATATACGTTGGGGTAGCATGTTCGAAACTTCCTTATTTAAGAGCCCTGGACACCCAGTATCTTAAGAACTGTCATTTTTCTCTATCTTGCCCAGGTTTGCAGTTGTTTTAGACAAGAGAAACATGGTTCTTGTTACTCTATCTTGTTTAGAAGTATAACTTTATATTAAAGTTAAGTAGTTTTTAAACATGCTTTTATTGAAGCTGATATATCTGAATTATTCACTTAGCTCTATCTCTATAAACAAAGCTGAGGAAGTAGTAAGAAAAATATATAGAAAGTGGTAAAAATATATGCTTGCATATTGTGTACCATGAATAATCTGGAATTTAGAAAGAAAAGATAGTGGGATTTACCAACTGTAAATAGAATCAGATCACAAAATGTTAAAAAAAATACAAAGACTAATTGGACTCCTAAGGGTACCATAACATTGTAGTTGACTGTAGAGATATAGTGTATAACAGAAACGCGCAAGCTGACATACACAAAATTTCAGTTCTAGTTTTGTTGCTGCTGTGAGATATTAGCAGATGACTGAAGTTATTTAAGTGTCATTCATAAAAATAATATCTTGAATAGGAATAGATTTCTGGACAGCATTTACAGAGATTCTGATCTAATAAATTTGAGGGGGATCCTGAAATCTCTATCTTTACAAAGCTCCATACAGTTAATAATGAGGCAAAACTAGTTCTGGGAGCCACTAAACTAGATGATTTCTTAAATTACTTCAGCTTCAGGCTTATCTATATCGAACTTTAATAATGATAATAATAGCCACCATTCATTGGACACTAATCACTTCATGGGAAATAGATGGGGAAACAGTGGAAACAGTGTCAGATTTTATTTTTGGGGGGGGTGCTCCAAAGTCATTGCAGATGATGATTGCAGCCATGAAAGTAAAAGACGCTTACTCCTTGGAAGGAAAGTTATGACCAACCTAGATAGTATATTCAAAAGCAGAGACATTACTTTGCCAACTAAGGTCCGTCCAGTCAAAGCTATGGTTTTTCCAGTGGTCATGTATGGATGTGAGAGTTGGACTGTGAAGAAGGCTGAGCGCCGAAGAATTGATGCTTTTGAACTGTGGTGTTGGAGAAGACTCTTGAGAATCCCTTGGACTGCAAGGAGATCCAACCAGTCCATTCTAAAGGAGATCAGTCCTGGGTGTTCTTTGGAAGGAAGAAACTCCAATACTTTGGCCACCTGATGCGAAGAGTTGACTCATTGGAAAAGACTCTGATGCTGGGAGGGATTGGGGGCAGGAGGAGAAAGGGATGACAGAGGATAAGATGGCTGGATGGCATCCCCGACTTGATGGATATGAGTCTGAGTGAACTCCAGGAGTGGTGATGGACAGGGAGGCCTTGCGTGCTGTGATTCATGGGGTCGCAAAGAGTCAGACATGACTGAGTGACTGAACTGAACTCAAACATTCATTGTGTTGGAAGCATTACATACATATCCTCTAATCAAGCAGTCTCTCATGGTGGATTTCGTTACCTAATTTTCTAAATGTTGACATTACTTTGCAAAGGCCAATGATGTACCCAAGACCACATGTGGAGTCTACCTAGAAACTGGTAAACTAAGATTTTATTTGTGATCTGGCATCAAAGCTGTGCTTTTTCTATTTCATCATGGTACTTAAAAAAGACTTTATATATCCTTAATGTTTTAATATTGTTGGTTGATTGTGTGTGGAAGATAAAAGATTATTTCTAAAGAAAGGATTTTACATACTTTATAAAAGAAAAACAGGAACAGAAATGGTCTATAGATAAGTAATCTTAAGAAACTAGTATTTTAGTGATTAGTTATTTATACTAGGCAAAGAGCTGTAGTCCATGGGGTAGACCCCATGCTGCAGTCCATGGGGTCACAGAGAGTCAGATGTGACTGAGCGACTGAACAATAACAGCAGGAGCTGTATTACATTATTTCAGTAATTTTACATATTCTAGGGCTTCTTAGTAAAAAATTTCCCATTATTTAGTGATGTTATAAATTGAATACATGTATTTACTTGCATCCTTCACTGTTGCTGAGTCTGAGCTCGTACTGCTCACTGTTGCTAAGCTGCTAAGTCGCTTCAGTCATGTCTGACTCTGTGCAACCCATAGACGGCAGCCCACCAGGCTCCCCCATCCCTGGGATTCTCCAGGCAAGAACACTGGAGTGGGTTGCCATTTCCTTCTCCAATGCATGAAAGTGAAAAGTGAAAGTGAAGTCACTTCAGTCATGTCCGACTCTTCGTGACCCCATGGACTGCAGTCCACCAGGTTCCTCCGTCCATAGGATTTTCCAGGCAAGAGTACTGGACTGGAGTGGGGTGCCATTGCCTTCTCCGACTGCTCACTGTACAATAGGCCAATAAATTGAGAGACAAGGTGTTGGGGCAAGAAATAACCACTTTATTTGGAAAGCCAGCAGACCAAAAAGATGGCAGACTAATGTCCTCCCAAACCATCTTACCCAAGGTAGAAATGAGGTTCCTATTACACTGAAAGAGGAGGGAGTTTGGCTGATTGTTGGAGACTCCTTGGTGCTGGGCCAGACTTCGGAAGGGACATGGTGATTTTTTTCTTCTTGTAGCTGTCCGTGTAGTTCTGATCATGACATTTCAGTAAACCTACACAAAACAACTGCTATTTCCTGTTCTGCAAAATTTTAATCTTTATTTGAATGAAAAGTTACTGGTCTGATGGTTAGCCTGGGAGGCAGAACTTGAGAAAGGAATGTTATGTGTACTTGAGGCTATTGGCCACATTCTGGAGGTGCAGAGCCAGCATTACCAACTGCAGGCAACAGAACACAATGGTTACAGCTAAAGGAATAGACCCAGGGACAAGTCAGATTTGTTCTCCTCTATTATAACAATACGTTAAAAAACATGTCCTTAAGGTGACTTATATGCACTAGGTCAGTAGGTGCCCAATATGCTACTGGAGATCAGTGGATAAATAACTCCAGAAGGAATGAAGAAATGGAGCCAAAGCAAAAACAACACCCAGTTGTGGATGTGACTGGTGATAGAAGTGAGGTCTGAAGCTGTAAAGAGCAATATTGCATAGGAACCTGGAATGTTACATCCATGAATCAAGGCAAATTGGAAGTGGTCAAACAGGAGATGGCAAGAGTGAATGTTGACATTTTAGGAATCAATGAACTAAAATGTCTTGGAATGGGTGAATTTAACTCAGATGACCATTGTATCTACTACTGTGGGCAAGAATCCCTTAGAAGAAATGGAGTAGCCATCATAGTCAACAAGAGTGTCCAAAATGCAGTACTTGGATGGAATCTCAAAAATGACAGAATGATCTCTGTTCATTTCCAAGGCAAACCATTCAATATCATGGTAGTGCAAGTCTATGTCCCAACCAGTAACACTGAAGAAGGTGAAGTCAAACGGTTCTATGAAGACCTACAAGACCTTTTAGAACTAACACCCAAAAAGATGTCTTCTTCATTATAGGGGACTGGAATGCAAAAGTAGGAAGTCAAGAAACACCTGGAGTAACAGGCAAATTTGGCCTTGGAATGCGGAATGAAGCAGGCCAAAGACTAATAGAGTTTTGCCAAGAGAATACACTGGTCATAGCAAACACCCTCTTCCAACAACACAAGAGAAGACTCTACACATGGACATCACCAGATGGTCAACACTGAAATCAGATTGATTATATTCTTTCAGCCAAAGATGGAGAAGCTCTATACAGTCAACAAAGACAAGACCGGGAGCTGACTGTGGCTCAGATCATGAACTCCTTATTGCCAAATTCAGACTTAAATAGAAGAAAGTAGGCAACACCACTAGACCATTCAGGTATGACCTAAATCAAATCCCTTATGATTATACAGTGGAAGTGAGAAATAGATTTAAGAGTCTAGATCTGATAGATAGAGTGCCTGATGAACTATGGAATGAGGTTTGTGACATTGTACAGGAGACAGGGATCAAGACCATCCCCAAGAAAAAGAAATGCAAAAAAGTGACATGGCTGTCTGAGGAGGCCTTACAAATATCTGTGAAAAGACGAGAAGCCAAAAGCAAAGAAGGAAAGGAAAGATATACCCATTTGAATGCAGAATCCCGAAGAATAGCAAGGGGAGATAAGAAAGTCTTCCTCAGACATCAGTACAAACAAATAGAGGAAAACAATAGAATGGGAAAGACTAGAAATCTCTTCAAGAAAATTGGAGATAACAAGGGAATATTTCATGCAAAGATGGGCTCAGTAAAGGACAGGAATGGTCTGGACCTAACAGAAGCAGAAGATATTAAGAAGAAGTGGCAAGAATACACAGAAGAACTGTACAAAAAACATCTTAAAAGGAGTATGTCAAGGCTGTATATTGTCACCCTGCTTATTTAACTTCTATGCAGAGTACATCATGAGAAATGCTGGGCTGGATGAAACACAAGCTGGAATCAAGATTGCCAGGGGAAATATCAATCACCTCAGACATGCAAATGACACCACCCTTATGGCAGAAAGTGAAGAGGAGCTAAAAAGCCTCTTGCTGAAAGTGAAAGAGGAGAGTGAAAAAGTTGGCTTAAAGTTCAACATTCAGAAAATGAAGATCATGGCATCTGGTCCCATCACTTCATGGGAAATAGATGAGGAAGCAATGGAAACTGTGACAGGCTTTATTTGAGGGGCTCCAAAATCACTGCAGATGGTGACTGCAGCCATGAAATTAAAAGACACTTACTCCTTGGAAGAAAAGTTATTACCAACCTAGATAGCATATTAAAAAGCAGACACATTGTCAACAAAGGTCTATCTAGGCAAGGCTATGATTTTTCCAGTAGTCATGTATGGATGTGAGAGTTGGACTATAAAGAAAGCTGAGTGCCAGAGAATTGATGCTTTTGAACTGAGGTGTTGGAGAAGACTCTTGAGAGTCCCTTGGAGTGCATGGAGATCCAACCAGTCCATCCTAAAGGAAATCAGTCCTGAGTGTTCATTGGAAGGATGCATGTTGAAGCTGAAACTCCAATACTTTGGCCACGCGATGCAATGAGCTGATTTATTTGGAGACTCTGATGCTGGGAAAGATTAAAGTCAGAGGATGAGATGGCTGGATGGCATCACCAACTCACTGACATGAGTTTGATTAAACTCCAGGAGTTGATGATGGTCAGGGAGGCCTGTCATGCTGCAGTCTATAGGCTTTCAAGGAGTCAGACATGAATGAGTGACTGAACTGATACTGATACGCACTTGACTATTTTCACATCTCTTCCCTTCAAGCCTCTCTACTTATCATCCCTTTAGTTTTTCTATGAGTTTCTTTGATTTTTAAAAATTGTTTCTTTGTTTTCTTACTTAGTTCTCATTTTCCCCTTTCTAAATTCAAGGAAATGTTTATAAGAAGTCACTTCTAGCTGCTTTCTTTCTTTCTTTCTTTCTTTTTTATATTTTAAAATACTTGATAGTGTTATTTCCCATTGGAAATGTGTACAGATATTGATATCATCCAGATTTGGAGGCAGTGAATGAGGATTTTATGGGTCAGACATAAACAAACAGGCTTTAACCATGTGATTCAGATAAAGTAGAATATGTCTGTTCCAGAAATTCTGTCAAGTTTCTAAGGAAGAATAAGCAAAAAATGAAAAATAAGCTTTTTTTACTGTGTCAAATTTAAAAAAAAGTTTGTAATCCCTACAGGTAACATGCTTTGAGTATTTTGGGGGGCATGCTTTGGATTGAGGTCATTGATTTAAATTCTATCCATTTCCTGGCTTTCCTACCAGTTGCCTTTGTCTTCCCTTTCCCTCTTTTTAATTGGAACTTTTCTCAAACTTAGAGTTGATCTGAATGGAGTTGCAAAGTGAAATTAACCAATTCCCTTGAAAGAAGTAGGGGTTGCAATACTTTAGAAAGCTTGTTAATTTCACTTTTTTCTGTCTGCCTCCCAGCTCTGCTCCCAGGCCTCACTGAGAACCCTGGAGAAGGGAAATTAACAAGCCCCCTGAAGCTGAACCACTTCAGCCTTTCAAGGGAATTGGTTAATTTCACTTTGCTGCTCCATTTGGAGCAGCTGGGGGTAGTGGTCTTGAGGGAAATAATAGGATCTAGTGCTTGAAATCCCTTTACATTTTTAAAATAAAATTCTACTAAGTTTGCTTGTCAAACTCGAAAATGGTGTTCACCATGTGTCTGCATTATACACTGGCACAATCTGTGTTTTTCTTCAGCTTTTCATTTCTTAAGTCAGTTTGAGACAATCTTTAAAAAAGTTTTTGATTCTGAATAGTTTCCAAATAGATTCTTTACTCAATGTCCAATAATTACACTTATCAGTAAGGAACAAATAGTTAAAGTATCTTTTCTAGCATGATTCTGAGTACCCAGGCTTTACCCAAGGACATCATAGAAAGGAATAGGATGGCCCCTGGCAGCTCTTAAAATCCTCATTCTTGAATTCTTTTAACACTTCTGTAATATTAGCAAGCTTTTAAATTCACAACCCACTATTTTCCGAGGTTAATAAATTCATTGAACATCAACAGTTTTAAAATACACTCTTGGGGCATCCCAGGTTAACCTCTTTATATTCTAAATACTAACCATTTAAAATTCTTCTCTGTTCCTCTCAAAAATGTTTTTATGATGGAGATTCATCTTGTGCCTGGTGATTACCAAGTTTTCCAATTGTGGAGAAGTTGCATAAAAATCTCCTCAGAGTCTCAAATGAATTGTTTTTAGTCTTTCTGTGTATGACCCTTCAATTATTTCCAGAAAAATGGGAACAAACTTGAGATGAGCTTGCAAAAGTTAACATTCAAAAATATCACAGTGTTTAAAGTAACTCTCATATTACCCATAGGCATTCCTGACAATCAGAGGTAGATGCTTATTTTCAAAATTAATTTATATAAATTTCTGTGTATCATCATTTGCTATTGAGTGCTACTGTGTTGTGAATATATTTAAAAATATTCTTTTTGAAAATCATAGAAAACTCTGGTTTTTGACATCAGAGCCTCTGACAAGCAAATCTGTTCTCATTATCTCAACATCTATCTCAGCTTGTAAAACATCTTGCAGGTTTATGATGCATCATGGTATCCTTCACTACTTCCTCTTGTTCTTCAACATAAAGGTGCCACTTATTCTGAAATACACTTGATAAGATTGTGTTGTAGACCCAATGCACTTGAACAGAACACTATTACAGACACTAATGTCCTTTTGCTGCAGCTCTTCTCTACCTGGGCTGGAGTATTATGCTTGAGAGTTAGAAGAATGAGCTACAGATATACTCTGCACCAAATTACCTTTCACTCCTAAAGGGTTATAGACTTAAATATTAAAAATTTATTCTAATGTGAATGAAGGAAAAGTGCTGTTTTTGCACTTTCTCAAATGAGGCTATAGTCTTCCCCATCGACTATACTCTCCTTACTAAGCGGGCAATAAGAATAATAATAAACCATGGTTCATTTTAGATGTTAACCCACATGCAAATACCTGAATGACCTTCTCTCAAAGCTGTTTTAAATAAATGGTGTATAAAATACACACCGAGAGAGTCATTAACGGCTAAGGTGATATTTGAAGCCTTATGGGAGGTACTCATTTCAAAAATTCTATGCTCTAATGATCTCGAGATCTTTATTTAGCTGAGAGTTGGCTTTTTAATGAACAAATGCCCTAACCAGTATGGATGGCATTCTCAGTATGGCCATACATTTTGGAGGAGGAGATAGGAAAGAAACTTAGGTAAGAAGAATATGTAAGAGAAGTAAAGTAATCCCTGGGAGATGGAGGACATCCTCATCCCTGTCAGAGTGATGATGCATTTAATTGATTGGGGGTGCTTGTAGGGACTGCCAGTTCGTGAATGAAACCTGACATTTTGTGCCCCATAACTTTGAAGAAGCATCTTAGTATTTGCTTGACTATAACTCTGAGCACATAGTCCAGCCCATAATCAGTGTATATGTGTGTGTATGTGTGTGTGCTTTCCTGTCAGTTCTAGGAATCTGGAGGTTCCTTGAGATTAGAAAACAATGCTGGGCCCATTTGAGGTATTCCAGGAAGTGCAGCACTGTGTGGCTCCTAGGCTTTTAGGACTGTCTTGGATTCCTTGGTCGGGAAGAAGGGAAAAGAACTTATAAATAGCTCATTGGGTTTCCAGTGGTTATCTTGGGCCAGGAGTTGCTCCCATGGAGTAAGTCTTGGTAGAGTTTAGAATGCCCTTGTATTCCTAGTATTGACCCACAACATTAGAAACTGCAGGATGATCCTGGGATCTTGTTATGAGTTGAATATAAACAGTTCAGCAGAATCATGATCTTCTAAGACAGGAAATAAGAGGGACCTCAATTATCATTGTCTCTGACTCAGTTGGCTTGGGTCATGGAGTGAAGGATATTGTGATTCCTGAACAACTCTGTTCCTATGAAGCTTTTCTTCTTTGCACTTGAAGCAAATTTTGGGAACTAGGGGCTACAGTTTATGTTAGCCACTTTAAACACACTTGAAAAATTATATTTGATATATCTTGGGGCCTTGAAAGTAGCCACATACCATTTTAAAGCACATTATGCCAAATGATATGACTCTAATTATACCTGGAGGAATTAGTGCCTTTTTGTCATCAGAGACATTTGCCTTTATACTATCTAGGGATGCCAGACTAATCATGAAGCACAAATGGCATGTGATAATTGCCTTAATAAAATTCCATTTGACTTATTTGTCACCTCGGTACAGAGCAGACCTGCATGCATATTTTTAGCATAATCATATTGTTTCCAGCATCTTTCAGAACTCTTCTTTTTAAAAGTCTGCATAATGTTTTTATTTACTTCAGAACACAAGAAGTTAGAAAAGATAGCTTCTGGGAATTTCTTTCCATGTGTAGGACTCCAGATCCAAATGGTAATTGCCAGGCTAATGTTACACATCCATTTCAGAATCCTATCATTTTGTTGATTTATAGAAAGAAATGAGTAGATGGCAAATGGTTCAACCATGCACATTATTTTTCATGCTGATTCATGTTTGTAGCCTATATTGTTAGGAAGATGAAATCAGGGATCTGGCAAAATATTATTCAGAGAATCTTTAATTCAGAAGTGATGAGAAGGGAAGAGTTAAAGGAGTTTTTTGTATGCTGAATAGTGCTTTTCGCTGAACAGCTCTACATTGTCTGAGAGCAACAGCCCTTGAATATTAAAACAAAATCATTTTGTCTTGTCTTGTTGCCATGGAAGATGAGACGGTGAATTTGGAAAAGCAGACAGGAAAAGCCAGGAAGAAATTAGATAGACTGCATATTTATAGGCAGTTTACGCAGGGATATTCTTTCTTGCTCAAGCTGTGTGTGTATGTGTGTGTGTGTGTTGGAGAGGAGCAGGCCAAGCAAGCCTTCCTCATAGTGTTTTGAAGACAGATTAGAGCTCTCGTTGTTCATGAGACATGAAGGCTGGGGAGACATGGTGGGGAGGGACTAGTATGTTCTGTTCCGTTCAGTCAATTGCTCATTCATGTCCAACTCTTTGCAACCCTATGGACTGCAGCACGATAGACCTCCCTGTCCGTCACCACTTCCCTGAATTGACTCAAACTCATGTCCATTGAGTTGGTGATGCCATCCAACCATCTCATCCTCTGTTGTCCCCTTCTCCTTCTGCCCTCAATCTTTCCCAGCATCAGGGTCTTCAAATGAGTCAGCTCTTTGCATCACGTGGCCAAAGTATTAGGCTTTCAGCTTCAAAATCCATCCCTCAGTGAACACTCAGGACTGATCTCCTTTAGGATGGACTGGTTGGATCTCCATATAGTCCAAGGGACTCTCAAGAGTGTTCTCTAACACCACAGTTCAAAAGCATCAATTCTTCGGCGCTCAGCCTTCTTCACAGTCCAACTCTCACATCCATACATGACCACAGGAAAAACCATAGCCTTGACTAGACGGACCTTTGTTAGCAAAGTAATATCTCTGCTTTTTAATATGCTATCTACGTTGGTCATAGCTTCCATCCAAGGAGTAACCATCTTTTAATTTCATGGCTGCAGTCACCATCTGCAGTGATTTTGGAGCCCCAAAAAAGAAAGTCTGACACTGTTTCCACTGTTTCCCCATCTATTTCCTATGAAGTGATGGGACCAAATGCCATGATCTTCGTTTTCTGAATGTTGAGTTTAAGCCAAGTTTTTCAGTCTCCTCTTTCACTTTCATCAAGAGGCTTTTTAGCTCCTCTTCACTTTCTGCCATAAGGGTGGTATCATCTGCATATCTGAGGTTATTGATATTTCTCCCAGCAATCTTGATTCCAGCTTGTGCTTCTTCCAGCCCAGCGTTTCTCATGATGTACTCTGCATATAAGATAAATAAGAAGAGTGACAATATACAGCCTTGACGTACTCCTTTTCAGATTTGGAACCATGTCAGGAGCCACCAAGGGAGATCCCACCCATGACAAAGTCATGTGGAAGAGAACTGTTAAGCAAGGCTTCAGAGCTCAAGGGGCTCCCTAGGCTTTCTCAAGCATCTACCCCCAAACCAGAATTGATCTGTTTTACTATTTCATGATTTTCACCAACTGTGAGAGGCATGGAAATCCTAAAACATAAAGCCTTTCAAAGAGTTAAAAGTTGTTAGAGTAGTGCTGATGTAGGATTTCATTACTGGGCCAATGCTTGTTGCTAAGTTCCCATATATCTTATCCACTGTGCACCTGGGAATGCATTAGTTAACATAGTGAGAATGTAAGAAAAAC
Source organism: Aepyceros melampus (assembly GCA_006408695.1). Classification (NCBI taxonomy): domain Eukaryota; kingdom Metazoa; phylum Chordata; class Mammalia; order Artiodactyla; family Bovidae; genus Aepyceros; species Aepyceros melampus. The sequence goes on along the minus strand of SJXQ01001814.1, from coordinate 27,571 downwards.
AAGTACAGCCTTGAATTTAACCATATCAGACTTTTGAGCTAATTGGTTCTTTCTTGTAACTCACTGCACCTTTGCTCTGTGAAAAACATAACTCTGTTTGGCATTTTCTGAGGCTGACATAGATTAGAAATATAAAGAAAAAACACTTTGAGGGAAAATAAGTTTTCTTGTTGAGAAGCCTTTATCAAAAGAGGGTCCTAAAATGTCCACAGGCCTCCAAGGCCAGAAGATACTGTACACAACACCCTTTGTGGAAAAGGTATGCAGAAAAAATACTGGTTTTGATAAGGGCAGAACTGCTGGAATGTTGGGCTGACTCGTATGACCTTGCATCTTTCATTTCCCTCTATGTACAAAAGAGGTATATAAGCACCTTTTGAAAAATAAAGCTTTGGGATCTCGCTCATCGAAGCAGCTTGATCTCCCTCGTGTGAATCATTTTCTCCTCCTCTTACTCTCTCTTTCTGGCTGGTTCCCATCTAGAGTACAGAAGTCCATGGTGTCTACTTATTTGTCTGGGTTTCTAAGAGCTGAACGGGAAGGCGTCCTGCATCTTCACTCCCACGGGAGACCTGGAGGGCACCTGTGGCCTCACGTAGACGGTGCAAGTCTCTTGTCTTGAGACTTTATTGATTTTCTGTATAAACCAAGGAACATCAGCCTCTTTTCTTCTCTCCTCTATTTTCCTATCTTCAACATTCTTTCTTTATTATTTCTCTCTCTAAATCAATCACAATCGCCGACGCCGTTTCTCCTTTTGGTTTCCTTGGATCCTGCGGGGGCTGGACTCCAGCAGAACCAGTCTGTTGTTCCATGTCCAGTTCTAACTGTTGCTTCCTGACCTGCATATAGGTTTCTCAAGAGGCAGGTCAGGTGGTCTGGTATGCCCATCTTTTTCAGAATTTTCCACAGTTTATTGTGATCCACACAGTCAAAGGCTTTGGCATAGTCAATAAAGCAGAAAAAGACGTGTTTCTGGAACTCTCTTGCTTTTTCCATGATCCAGCGGATGTTGGCAATTTGATCTCTGGTTCCTCTGCCTTTTCTAAAACCAGCTTGAACATCTGGAAGTTCATGTTTCATGTACTGCTAAAGCCTGGGTTGGAGAATTTTGAGCATTACTTTACTAGTTTGTGAGATGAGTGCAATTGTGCAGTAGTTTGAGCACTCTTGACATTGCCTTTCTTTGGAATGAAATGACTAGAATGAAAACTGACCTTTTCCACTCCTGTGGCCAGTGCTGAGTTTTCCAAATATGCTGGCATATTGAGTGCAGCACTTTCACAGCATCATCTTATTTTAAGTGTGTAGTTGTGAAGAAAGAAGGTATCAAGGTAGCAAAGAGTTTCCATAAATTCCCAGTCCTCAGTTTTCAATAGTTTCACAGAGATACATGACTTTCCTTGATCCCAAGCATTCACACATACTTTTTTTCTTATCTAGAATCTTCTTTTCCCCTCCTTTTCACTTGTGAACTCCTATTAACCCTATAGGTCTAAGCTTAGAAATATTTATATCGCCAAATCCTTCTTGACCATCAAAATTGCAGTTAGGTGCTCATCCCATCCACCCCCGTGATAATTTATGCTTCACCTGTTGTACACTAATAGATCAGAAATGGAATGTCTTCCTAGATATTTTTAGCACTAAGCTGAAAATTCTCTGAAGATGGGAATTTTGTTGTTGTTATTTTTGTGTCCTTAGCGCCCAGCACAGGAGAAGGCAATGACATCCCACTCCAGTACTCTTGCCTGGAAGATCCCATGGACGGAGGAGCCTGGTGGGCTGCAGTCCATGGGGTCGCTGAGGGTCGGACATGACTGAGCGACTTCACTTTCACTTTTCACTTTCATGCTTTGGAGAAGGAAATGGCAACCCTCTCCAGTGTTCTTGCCTGGAGAATCCCAGGGATTGGGGAGCCTGGTGGGCTGCCGTCTATGGGGTCACACAGAGTCGGACACGACTGAAACGACTTAGCAGCAGCAGCAGCGTCTAGCACAAAGTGGCGTGTAATAGGGTACCAAGATGTATTTTGGTGAATTAGCAATCAATAAATGAATGGTAATGTAGTCTGTATATATCCTTGCATGAGAATGAGGTTAACTTGAACTTATTCTAATAAATTCACAATGAACTTGAATTTGGAGGTACACATTCAGTTCCAAGGAGCTGCTACATCAGTAGAATATTCAGTACTGCTTTTTGTGATAAAATTTGACATTGGAGATTACATTAAAATTGATGTTAGTGTTTGTACAGATATTTTTCAACATTAATCAAACACATGATGGGAAAATATTGCAACAAGTTAAGAAATTAAATAGTTGAGGAGTGATAATACAACCAAAGTAAGTAATATAAACCTTAGTATGTGTTCAGGGGGGAATATGTATTCAATATACACAAAGCTGCTAAATCTACTTTCAAATTATCATCTACCTTCTAGAACCATAAATGGTGATAATTTACAAGTGACCTAAAATATCCTCAATCCAACCTCCGAATAGTGTAAGAATTCCTATAATAATATCTAGTAAAGTGGTCCTTTAGCCACAATTTTCATTCCTAAGAACTATTTCAACACCTTACAATCATTAGAAAATTCCAATTAGTAATAATAATGTATTAACAGCTATCTTACCTGAGGTTCTAATCTGTGCTGAGCACTGTGCTGGATGTTAAATATATATCCTCTAAATTAGCTTTCAGAGAAACCGTAGGAAGTAGGTGTTAGTTATTATCCTCATTTTAGTAAACAGTAATAGCATGCACACAATAGCCAGGGCAGAGAGAAATTAAAACAGAAGTCCAGTGTCAGTAGCTAGCAGTTACATTCTTTACAGTCTTCTCTCAGTGACTGCAAGATACAAAGCATTTCTTATAGGAGATTATGCGGCCTCTCAAAGAATGCATATCCTTATATTTAGTGGTAATCTTTTATTTGCCTAGCTTCATAGATTCATTTCAGTTTTTATTCTTTCAGAGTAGCCCAGAAAAAAAGAATCATCCCTCTCAGCCCAGTCATTTAGGAATTTGAAATACTTATATATACCTTCTAATACATTTCTTACTAAACATAAAAATTCATTGTAGGTTAAATTGTGTCCTTCCCAGATTCATGTGTCGGATTCCTAACCCTAGTATCTCCCCAAATTCATGTGCTGAATCCTAATCCTGTATCTTTTTTGGTGACAGGGTATTTACAGAAGTAATCAAGTTAAAGTAAGGTCATTAGTGTGGATCCCAATCAAATATAACTGATGTCCTTATGAAAAGGGGAATTTGGACATAGGAATGTGCATGGAGTGAAAATGATGTGAAGCTACAGGAAGAAGAGAGACATGGAACAGATCTTTTTCTCAGTCTACAGAAGGAACCAGCTCTGCCAGCACCTTGATTTCAAATATCCAGCTTCTAGAGCTATGAGAATAGCCCCAGTTTGTGATACACACTTTGTTATGGCAACCCTCCCAGACTAATACAGCATCCATGAATTCTTTGATTATCTGTTATATCACTACTATCCTATGGCCTTTGATCACAGTCATTCTGGTATATCAGTGTCCTTCTTGGAATTTGATGCCAAGACTAAACACTTTATTTGAATATGGTCTGATAAGTGAACAGAAGAGAGTGGAAACATGACAATTTTTTTTTTTCCTTTTTTGTAGTTACTGTTCCTCTATTAACACAAACTAAGTTGCATTGAGTTTTTTTAAAAATCATTTTAACTGGAGGATAATTGCTTTACAGTGTTGTGTTGGTTTCTGGAATGCATCAACATGAATCAGCCATAGGTATACATATGTCCCCTCCCTCTAGAACCTCCCTCCCACCTTCCTCCCCATCCCACCCCTCTAGGTTGTCATAGAGTTTTAAGAGCTCAAACTGTTGGCTCACAGTGAGCTTCTGCTTTTTAGATCCACAAATGACACTTTGAAACCTTGTGGAAGGGAATTTTTCTCTATGAAGTCAGCAACTAGTTCATCATAGAAACAGTTTGAGGGGAAAAAAATCCTACTTTTCTCCTCTTTTCTGTTTGATGCAGAAATGAAAGTAAATCTTTTGTAATGTATCTTATTTCAGACCACTAGATTAGGGATAATTTAAATAACTGTGTGCTTGGAAATAACAAATACAAAACTTTTCAGAAAAAGAAGAAATTTGTGGAAAAGAGTGACTGGTAAGCAAAAGTATCTTCCACAACTGTTAGAGGATTCTTTCAGTAAGCATTTTAAAGGAGCATTTCTCATTAAATATGTATTCAACAATATCAGAGTGGAAGTTGACTAGGTGTTCTTAAGTATTATCTTTCCAAGCAAATGACTACTGTTGAGCAGATATGTATAAATCATGATGTTGACCCTCTCTTTGTAAATAATGTAACTTGGATTGTTTTCATAAGAGCAGTAATATATTTTTCCTCTAATCTGTCCACATTATTTGTATACTCACAATTATATATGTTATACAAATATATACATAAACGTGTGTGTACATAACAACACAGAAATAGGATCATACTTTCGGGAACAATTTTTTTTTTCCTCTTGCAAAACTAGATAACTTACATGAGTATCAAGAATATGACTTTGAATTAACACTGCAATCTAAATAAAATAACTGATCAAATTTCAGTAACATTTTACATAGAAATATCTATGGAAACAGGCTTTATTTTTACAAACATATTCACATATCAAAGACATAGAGTGTGAGCATATTTTATACAAATTTGGGATAGTGTGACATAGCCTGTTAATAAAGTCTCATGAATATGAATTAATGCAAATCTAAGCCCCCCCCCACCCCATTTTTCAAGAATTGCATTATTTGCTAGCTGGTATTAGAAAACACATTTGAACGAACTGAATAAACTGAGTTGATGCTGTTGTCACAGGTAATGTCACCTTATCCCTGGCACAGACCCCCTGCCATCCTTGTTGGTCTCCTGATCCACACTGTTGGTGACAGTCAGTGTTCTTGTACATCCCTAAGTGATTTGGGGGATGTTCTGGTGTTATTTTAACATTTGCTGTGATACTTTAAGAGCTCTTTTGCATCTTCTAACAATGTTATACAAGTTTTTACTAAGTAGTAAAGCTTATGCTAACATGAAAAACACTGCTGAATATCAATCATGCTGGAAAGGAAATTAGATGTCATATAAGGTGTACAGACAAATTTGGCCTTGGAGTATGGAATGAAGCAGGGCAAAGGCTAATAGAGTTTTGCCAAGAAAATGCACTGGTCATAGCAAATACCCTCTTCCAAAAACACAAGAGAACACTCTGCACATGGACATCACCAGTCAACACTGAAATCAGATTGACTATATTCATTGCAGCCAAAGATGGAGAAGCTCTATACAGTCAGCAAAAACAAGACCGGGTGCTGAATGTGGCTCAGACCATGAAATCCTTATTGCCAAATTCAGACTTAAATTGAAGAAACTGGGGAAAACTACTAGACCATTCAGGTATGACCTAAATCAAATCCCTTATGATTATACAGTGGAAGTGAGAAATAGATGTAAGGGCCTAGATCTGATAGATAGAGTACCTGATGAACTATGGACGGAGGTTTGTGACATTGTACAGGAGACAGGGATCAAGACCATTTCACACCAGTTAGAATGGCTGCAATCCAAAAGTCTGCAAGCAATAAATGTTGGAGAGGGTGTGGAGAGAAGGGAATCCTCTTACACTGTTGGTGGGAATGCAAACTAGTACAGCCACTATGGAAAACGATGTGGAGATTCCTTGAAAATTTGCAAATAGAAATACCATATGACCCAGCAATCCCACTGCTGGGCATACACACCGAGGAAACCAGAATTGAAAGAGACACATGTACCCCAATGTTCATTGCAGCACTGTTTATAATAGCCAGGACATGGAAACAACCTAGATGTCCATCAGCAGATGAATGGATAAGAAAGCAGTGGTACATATACACAATGGAGTATTAGTCAGCCATTAAAAAGAATACATTTGAATCAGTTCTAATGAAATGGATGAAACTGGAGCCGATTATACAGAGTGAAGTAAGCCAGAAAGAAAAACACTGATACAGTATACTAACACATATATATGGAATTTAGAAACATGGTAATGATAACCCTGTATGCAAGACAGCAAAAGAGACACAGATGAATAGAACGGAGAGGGAGAAGGAGGGAGGATTTGGGAGAATGGCACTGAAACATGTATACTATCATGTAAGAAATGAATCACCAGTCTATGTTTGATACAGGATACAGGATACTTGGGACTGGTGCACAGGGATGATCCAGAGAGTTGATATGGGATAGAAGGTGGTGGTGGGGGTTCAGGATTGGGAACTCATGTACACCCGAGACGGATTCATGTCAATGTAT
>SJXQ01001814.1:4561-21138 GCA_006408695.1 Aepyceros melampus | reverse complement strand
CTCCAGTATTCTTGCCTGGAGAATCCCATGGACGGAGAAGCCTAGTAGGTTACAGTCCACGGGGTCGCAAAGAGTCGGACACGACTAAGCGACTTCACCTCACCTCACAACACATATACATATGGAATTTAGAAACATGGTAATGATAACACTGTATGCGAGACAGCAAAAGAGACAGATGAATAGAATGGACTTTTGGACTCTGAGGGAGAGGGAGAGTGTGGGAGGATTTGGGAGAATGGCACTGAAACATGTATACTATCGTATAAGAGATGAATTGCCAGTCTATGTTCGATACAGGATACAGGATGCTTGGGACTGGTGCACGGGGATAATCCAGAGAGTTGATATGGGGTGGGAGGTGGCGGGGGTGGGGGGAGCAGGTTCAGGATTGGGAACTCATGTACACCTGAGACGGATTCATGTCAATGTATGGCAAAACCAATACAGTATTGTAAAGTAAAATAAAGTAAAAATAAAAATTAAAAAAAAAAATAAGCAAGGTGACGATATAGAGCCTTGATATACTGTTTTCCTGATTTGGAACCAGTCGGTTGTTCCATGTCTATCTGTCACTTCCTGACCTAAACACAGATTTCTCAAGAGGCAGGTCAGGTGGTCTAGTATTCTCATTTCTTGAAGAATTTTCCACAGTTTGTTGGATCCACACAGTCAAAGGCTTTAGCGTAGTTCATGAAACAGAAGTAGATGTTTTTCTGGAATTCTCTTATTTTTTTCTATGACCCAATGGATGTTGGCAATTTGATCTCTGATTCCTCTGGCTTTTCTAAATCCAGCTTGAACATCTGGAAGTTTTTGGTTCATGTACTGTTGAAGCCTAGCTTGGAGGGTTTTGAGCATTACTTTGCTAGTGTGTGAGATGAGTGTAATTGTGTGGTAGTTTGAATTGTTTTGATGATGGAGTAGAAGGAATGTGCTCATCTTCTCCTGTGAGAAACTGCAACTAACCACTGAGCAACCAAAGGCAGGAGAATGTTGGATCCCACCACCAAAAGATACCCCAAGTCCAAGGGCAAAGGAGAAGCCCCAACAAGATGGTAGGAGGGGTGAAATCGCGTTTAGTGTTCATCTCATAGGAAACACTTCCCAGCTTCCTATGTAATTTCTAGTATTGAATACTCTTCCAGAATGAGCCCTCTTTCCTGATGGAGAAATCCCACCTTCTTCAAAAGATTATAGTAGCTTGGCAACCTCCCTAGTCAATGAACCAGTCTTCACCAGCCTTGCACTGGGCTCTCTGGGCATCCCCACCACAGGAGCCCAGGCCTGCTTCTCCAGGATCCCAGCCTTCTGACATCATGGAGACTGCCCACTGCCATAAAGGATTTAATTAGCTCTGGCAAAGGAAGGAAGGAGGATTAAGGGGTGATTAAAGAGCTTACGGAAAAAATATATGATTAGGAGAATAATCCTCTGGAAACTCAAGGCTGCAAGAGATAAATTCTGCCAGGCTGACTGTACTCTGCCAGTCACCACCAGTCCTGAATGACATACAGCAAGAGGTCATGCTGGAAATTTGGGGCCCATAAGAGATGCTCCATGTGGAAGCAAATTAAGGGGTGGACAGCAACACACACAATATATCTTTCCTCAAAAAGGAAAATGGAAATGATTGTTCCCCACCATTTCATGAAGAAAACAAAAAATGAAGTGTTGATGAAAGTGATTTATGCAGCACAGTTTCTCTAGGTAATATTTTATTAACACTTATTTACCAAGGTCAGCAACTACTCTGACAAACACCCTATTTAAAGTTTAAGGTGAGAATCAGAATTAGTGGAAGCAACTTGGAAGGCATGGAGTGGTCTCAGCCCCATTTTTAACACCTCTGTTAAATATTTGATATGACACTAAGGGCAAGTGAGCATGCTCCTTCCAGGGAGGGAGAAAACTTGCCACTAGAGATATTTCTCTCTTTCTCAGACTAGATCACAATCCTGAAAACATTAGCTGCCCAGAAACGTTCCTTGCCACCTTAAGTTGTCAAAAGTAGAAGGAAGCAGAGGCCAGGGGAGGGCACAACTCCAATCAGCTTTGTGAGACCCCTGGCTGCCTGGTTTTTGCTTTAAGGGACCTCAGTTCAAACCCAATCAGCTGTTATTACACAGGACAGCATCTTGATGAGCTTGTAACCTTATCAACAGTCCTCTGGGGGAGATGTGGTGAAGTTATTTGAATATAATTCATCCAGGCAACAAATTGGCCCATCACTCAGCTCACAAATCTCTCTGTTGACCAGGCTGCCAAAAATGGGAAAGGCATTCTCTTCTATAGAAAGCTTCCTCTAGAACTATGCTAATTGTATGGAAAATCCAGTCATTTGGGAGTAAAATAATAATTGAAAGTAAAAACAGTTGTAAGTTTTTAAAGTACCAGGTTTTTTTTTTTTAACATGTTCTTCCAACAACCTACAAATTAGGAGTTATTTACATGTTATGGATGAAGAAGAGTGAAACTCTGAGACAGTACAATTTTTAGGTTATACAACCTATCGACGGAGAAAGTCATGCTCAAATTTAGATATTTAATTGTTTGAAAAGAGAGACTCTGTCTATTGAACCACATAGTTCCCTTCTGCTGTGAAAACAAAGTTGCAAACTATATGAAATATAGGAAAGAGACTTCTGGTTTTTATGATGGAAGAGAGTTGATTTGATTTTTTTTTAACATGATTTAACAGATGACTTCTATCTGCTTGACCCTATGTCTTAGGAAGTGTCTTAATTTTTGATCATGAGGAAACACAAAATTCCTCTCTGTCACGTGTCAAGTTAGGATTTTTCAACTATTGTGATATTTTGAAAGTCTGACGTAGGCTGAATGGTAATAAGGGTGATTATTACCCCACAGAGCAATATGAGACAAGTGTTTAGGACAAAGAACAGAATCAAATGCCAGACAGTAATGCTGGCTGGGTCTACTTGAGGGACAGGACAGAAAGAAAATTCAGTATCAGGCAATGACAAGAGCATCCTTATGAAAATTCTAGGATTATCTGTAATATACTTCTCATATATCTCTAATTAGTTCTTCACTTTCTTTGTTGAAGGTATAAATAAGATGATGGAGTAAAGTAAAATGGTAGTACATTAGGATTTGAATTGCTACAGAAGAATCTAGATGGCTACCAAACCTAGTCAACAGGAAAGGAGACTTCATTTCTAACTGAAGATGTGAATAATTGGAGGTATTGCCTGAGCATACAATTAAGGAATAAAATACTAATAAGGAACAGTAATTATCATCATAATCATCACCATTCTCATTCAAAACTTTGACAACATTGATTTATCGTATTCCAGCAAGCACATTGCTGTACAGAACTCAAAAGCCAATTTATTCATCACTAATTAAATTATTTCAAAAGCACGTTAAGTATTTTTTCCCCTTTGTTCTTTCTGTTTTCTACTCCAGGGTCTCCTATTAAAGCTGTGCTAATTGTCAGCTAAGTCTCAGTGCAATGTATGATGGGATTTCCATTCTTATTTCTTATTTTGGCCATGCTGCTCAGCTTGTAGGATCCTAGTTCCCTGAACAGGGATTGAACCTGTGTCCTTTGTAGCAAAAGCACAAAGTCCTAAACACTGTATCTCAGGTGACTTCCATTCTGAGTGGTTTGATATCTGTTATGATTGTCTGATACATTTGCCATATGTTTAGATAGATATTGCAAATATTTCTCCTTTTCAGTGGGATATTAAATGTTAACACAGTTACTCCATTCCTCATTTTTTTTTAACCTCAAAATTTTTATTCTTTTTACTCTTATTTTGGTAATCTGAAAGACACTTTGGCTTGATCTTTCTGCAAACTAACAAATTCACATATTTTAATATTGGTAACCTGTGAACTTTCTGCTCTTTCAGTTCAGTTCAGTTCAGTCGCGCAGTCGTGTCCGACTCTTTGCGACCTCATGAATCGCAGTACCCCAGGCCTCCCTGTCCATCACCAACTACCGGAGTTCACTCAGACTCACGTCCATTGAGTCCATGATGCCATCCAGCCATCTCATCCTCGGTCGTCCCCTTCTCCTCCTGCCCCCAATCCCTCCCAGCATCAGAGTCTTTTCCAAAGAGTCAACTCTTCGCATGATGTGGCCAAAGTACTGGAGCTTCAGTTTTAGCATCATTCCTTCCAAAGAAATCCCAGGGTTGATCTCTTTCAGAATGGACTGGTTGGATCTCCTTGCAGTCCAAGGGACTCTCAAGAGTCTTCCCCAACACCACATTTCAAAAGCATCAATTCTTCAGCACTCAGCCTTCCTCACAGTCCAACTCTCACATCCAAACATGACCACAGGAAAAACCATAGCCTTGACTAGACGGACCTTTGTTGACAAAGTAATGTCTCTGCTTTTGAATATACTATCTAGGTTGGTCATAACTTTTCTTCCAAGGAGTAAGTGTCTTTTAATTTCATGTCTGCAGTCACCATCTGCAGTGATTTTGGAGCCCCCCAAAAATAAAATCTGACACTGTTTCTACTGTTTCGCCATCTATTTCCCATGAAGTGATGGGGCCAGATGCCATGATCTTCGTTTTCTGAATGTTGAGCTTTAAGCCAACTTTTTCACTCTCCTCTCTCACCTTCAACAAGAGGCTTTTTAGCTCTCTTCACTTTCTGCCATAAGGGTGGTGTCATCTGCATATCTGAGGTGATTCATATTTCTCCTGCCAATCTTGATTCCAGCTTGTGTTTCTTCCAGTCCAGCGTTTCTCATGATGTACTCTGCATAGAAGTGAAATAAGCAGGGTGACAATATACAGCCTTGATGTACTTCTTTTCCTATTTGGAACCAGACTCTTGTTCCATGTCCAGTTCTAATTGTTGCTTCCTGACCTGCATACAGGTCTCTCAAGAGGCAGGTCAGGTGGTCTGGTATTCCCATCTCTTTCAGAATTTTCCACAGTTGATTGTGATCCACACAGTCAAAGGCTTTGGCATAGTCAATAAAGCAGAAATAGATGTTTTTCTGGATCTCTCTTGCTTTTTCCATGTATAAGGGTGGTGTCATCTGCATATCTGAGGTGATTCATATTTCTCCTGCCAATCTTGATTCCAGCTTGTGTTTCTTCCAGTCCAGCGTTTCTCATGATGTACTCTGCATAGAAGTGAAATAAGCAGGGTGACAATATACAGCCTTGATGTACTTCTTTTCCTATTTGGAACCAGACTCTTGTTCCATGTCCAGTTCTAATTGTTGCTTCCTGACCTGCATACAGGTCTCTCAAGAGGCAGGTCAGGTGGTCTGGTATTCCCATCTCTTTCAGAATTTTCCACAGTTGATTGTGATCCACACAGCAAAGGCTTTGGCATAGTCAATAAAGCAGAAATAGATGTTTTTCTGGAACTCTCTTGCTTTTTCCATGATCCAGCGGATGTTGGCAACTTGATCTCTGGTTCCTCTGCCTTTTCTAAAACCAGCTTGAACATCAGGGAGTTCACGGTTCACGTATTGCTGAAGTCTGGCTTGGAGAATTTTGAGCATTTCTTTACTAGCATGTGAGATGAGTGCAATTGTGCGGTAGTTTGAGCATTCTTTGGCATTGCCTTTCTTTGGAACTGGAATGAAAACTGACCTTTTCCAGTCCTGTGGCCACTGCTGAGTTTTCCAAATGTGCTGGCAAATTGAATGCAGCACTTTCACAGCATCATCTTTCAGGATTTGAAACAGCTCAACAGTTGCTCCATAGCATGTGGAATCTTCCTAGATCAGGGATTGACCCTGTGTTTCCTGCATTGGCAGGCAGATTCTCATCCACTGCACCCCCGGGAAAGTCCTCGTGTTGATTTCTAAGCTTTATTTTCATAATAATTTTTTCTCAAACTTTTTGAGTGAGGTTCTATGTTTGGCCAATTTTTGTCACTAGCGAGAATTTCCTCAGCTTTGGAGAAAAATCTCAGTTTTCCTGGTAATTAACAAGGATTCCAGTTATGCCACCTTTGCCCCTGGCATATTGAAGAACTCTTAATTATTTTGTGGAAGTAAACTTGACTTGTAGTTTTATCCTTAGGGCAAATACTGGAATCTACTTATGTGAAAATGGATCCTTGACACAACTTTTCAACAACAGCTATTAATTACTATCTGGCTATGGCAAATTGAAATTTTATTCAGTATCTATTCATTTCTGTCTTACCCCATCAGTGGAAGAATTACACTTACCTGCCCTAATAATGCTGGGTTGGCCATGCCTTTGGCTGTTCCAAAGACATGTCACTCTAGCAGGGAGGCCTTCCAAACCTATCTGCGCTACATGCTTATGCTCTCTTACTCCTCCATTCAAGCATGAGAAGAAAATGCTCCAGGCAACTGCTGCTCCTTAGCCTAATCTTGGAAGAAAGGGCATATATAACAGATCTCATCTCCTCTCTCTCCACCCCAAACTCAACTACCAATATTCTCTCTTCCTACTGAATCAACCAAAGAACAGGGGTTCATCATATTTTGAGTACATTCAAGGTATTACAACACAGAATGTTGGTAGTTGAGTTGGTCGCTACTAGTAGGGTTTTGAGAAGGTTCTATAAGAAAATGATACTAGCTTAGAGGAAAATAACACACACACAAAAGAGTTTAACTTCTTTGAAAACAGGAGTGAGTAGAAAGAGAAAATCCATAAATGTTGTTGCTTACAGGTCTGAATGATATAATTCCCTTTGACTGAGAAAGACCTAGTGAGATCAAGTTCAACACTGGACCTGGGAGCAAAGAACTAACAAGGGCATGACAGTAGCATCTTTTTAAGAATCCACTTATTGGATTAATTTGACCCAAGATCATCCTTTCAACTGGTCAAAATGACTCTTATAATAGGTTTTAAAGGCATGTTCCCACAGACAGCCAAGAAACTCAAAGTCACATCAGAAACTCAGTCATAGTTCGCAAAGAATTGTGGATAAGGACATTCGCATACGGAGCTGATGAAATAAAATAGGTAAGAATAAACCAAACAAACAAACACACCAAGTTCTGACAAATCAATTTCCAATCTGAATTAGAGTTATCATGACTCTTTGAGATGTAAAATGACCCTTGCACACTCAAATTTTGGGTAGGCAGAAAGCTGGCTGAGATGCTGTTCAGCCATCCTGGAAATATTTTCTAATGCCTTTTTTCAGATGTGTCCAAGGAGAAAAATGAATAAGAGAAGAAATTTCCAAGGACAGAGTCAAGAGCTAATGGAGCAGAATGGAATAAGCATTACCAGAGAGTGAGACTGGTGTCTAATTGGTGCTCCACCACATCAGGGGGAACCTTGCCAAGTTTGGCCTGCTAGGTTTCAGAATTACTGTGGATCAGTGGCTGCCATGTGCCTTCCATTCTCACCCTTCTGAATATGAATTTTTGGCTGGTATGTTGTTTTCTGTTCCAACATCGTATGTTGTGAGATATGAGAATGGATAATTAGCATTTTAGGTCAGAGGTCTCTGGATCAATAAGACATATATTTGGAACCAATAAGAGGGCTATCCTGAGGTCCTGGACTTTAAGCGTGATGGAAAATTCAAGTGGAATTTTGGAGCTTCTGTACTGAGGATAAGGTGAATGCATTTTATATTTTGAATGAAGTGAATATTTGTGACTAAAAGAGAAGACTGTGGTAGATTTTATTATTCAAATACTTAAACTGTCCTCTTGCTATGCTATGCGAATATGGGAACGCTTTCCCAAACACTGATGTGGGGCTTGATCATGTGACTGCCTTTGATAAATGGAATGTGTCCCAGTTCTTAGCACAAGCTTTGGAGGCATCACAAGTTCGGAATCACCCTGTTGTACTCCATTCTTTCGTCTTGAAGACAGGACACCCTGGATAGGATGTGCTGTACATTCATATGATATGCTCTAGCCTGGGTTTTGGAATTAGAAAACTTTTGAAGAGGACTTGAACCTAACTCACATGCTAAGCTAAGATTCCCTAGTCAATCTTCATATAAAAGTGAAAGAAACTGATGTTTATTGCTGCAAGCCAATGAGATCTGGGATGTTTGTTGATACAGCAAAAGTTTATTGATACAGCTGGTGATTAATACACCATTCTACTAGCCTATGGCCCATTGTTTGAACTGGACTGCACTATATAAGTCCTTATTATAAGTTTCTGCCAAGAAGACTCATCTTATTTTAGAGGATTTTCTGTTCTTTTGTATATGTTTGTAAGTTCCTCCTTTCTGTTGAAATTTTACCTAATAGCATATATTTATGGTCTTCCCAGGTGGCATAGTAGTAAAGAATCCACCTGCCAATGCAGGAGACACGAGACTTGGGTTCAGTTCCTGGGTTGGGAAGATCCCCTGGAAAAGGAACTGGCAACCCACTCCAGTATTCTTGCCTGAAAAATTCCATGGACTAAGGAGCCTGGTGGCTACAGTTCATGGGATCGCAAAGAGTCCAACACAACTGAGCATGCACACACACAATCTGTTTATATCTTTTAGAAATCATTCTTTCAGCCTGGGCATTAGCATTCTTTCATTGTTCCAATATTACTGCTGGTTTATTCTTATATTTTCATTTATTCTGCCTTTTCAGTGGAATTTTAAGAGAGAGAAATAACTTGCAAATTTACTTAGTCAACTTTACTACATCCACCTGATTAGATTTTCCTTAATCCCATTGGAGTTAGAAATATGTACCATAAGAAGGTTTGCTAGAAAACGGGGACAGCTCATTTGTATGAAGGTTTGTATGTATCTGTGCTGTGTAAGTCGTGTCTGACTCTTTAAAACCCCATGGACTGCAGTCTACCAGGCTCCTCTGTTCATGGGATTCTCCAGGCACATTCACTGGAGTGGGTTGCCAAGTCCTCTCCCAGGGGATCTTTCCAACCCAGTGATCGTACCCTGGTCTCCTGCACTGAAGGCAGATTCTTTACCATCTGAGGCACCAGGGAAGTCCTTTCTTCATATAACTGCTCCTAAAAATTCTTTGGTCTTTTCTAAGATGATAGGTCATCTCTACAGCTTTTAATTGTTTGCCTGACATGGGACAGATAATCTTTTTTGCACGTGTCTCGGACAAGAGCACAGAGCTTTGCCTACTAGTTGGTGTCTTCTCTTTGTTTTTCCTGTCATGTACATTTTTATATCTTGAATTTACACCATGAAGATCTGTTTCTCTGCTCCTCTGCATATACAATGACTTTCATCTTAATGCAGCATCTCTGCACATCATATGTGGCATTTTTCTGAAAACACTTTAAACATTGGAAATCCAAATGTAAAACTCAATTAATTTTTTGGTTCTATTAGTTCAAATATTGCAATAAGATGATAATTAGGTAAATAGAAGCATGCTATCCTTGTATAAGTTTATAAATATAAACAAGAGTTCTATCAAAATATTCTTCTTATAAGAATGTTAAAATTTTAATGAAATGTGTTCTAATTGAGGGACTAATAGAGTGACTGCCTACCCTTTAGGGAGCACTTTCACATAATTTTTTATTTAAGCTTACCAGCAGCCTTTTTGGGTTCCAAATGAGGAGACTAATGCTCATGAAGCTTAGATAACTGTTCAGGCATGTTAAGATGTAAGAGAGCAACTCAGAATTTAATTCTCAGTTTTCCCCTCCAAATATTGTGCTCATTCTAGCATACACTGCTGCTTCTCAAATGATATTATTGATTTTACTGTAGTCTTTAGCAATATCAATGAGAACAAATTCGGTTTGCTTTCAGCTTGGGAGATGGAAAAGGATCTACTGCTTCTGCTGTTGTCTCAATACTCACCCTGTGACTGACCTCAAACTCTGTGTGCAAGCCTTTCTGGATAAAACT
Source organism: Aepyceros melampus (assembly GCA_006408695.1). Lineage (NCBI taxonomy): Eukaryota > Metazoa > Chordata > Mammalia > Artiodactyla > Bovidae > Aepyceros > Aepyceros melampus. The sequence goes on along the minus strand of SJXQ01001814.1, from coordinate 11,334 downwards.
TCTCATCTTTTCCTTTAAAAGCTGTTCTATATGTATCACATCTGAAGAGCAGCACTGACATACATATATACACTACCATATGTAAAACAGACAGCTTTTGGGAAGTTGCTATATAGCACAGGGAGCTGACTTCAGTGCTCTGTGAGGACTGAGATGGGTGGGATGGGAGGAGGTAGGAGGGAGGCTCAAGAAGGAGGGGATACAGGTACACAGATGGCTGACTGACACCGTTGTACAGCAGAAACTAACACCACATTGTCAAATAATTATATGTCCAATTTTTCAAAAAGAGCTGTTTTAGCTTTGGGTTCAGAGAGAGGTGGGCAAAAAAGGAGTAAGTGGTTACCGGCAAGGAAATCTAAGATTTTTAGAAGATAACTGATTTCACCCATGATAACTCAAAAAAGTCAAGCATCCAAAAGACAGGTTGTTGATGCCAGATATTGTCTTTGAACATCTTACAGGTGAGATGCTATTGTGCATAAAAGAATCTGCATATGTGAACCAGAAAGTGCTAGATGTAATACGTTTATTCAGAGAAACACATGTGAAAAAGGAAGAACTTTAATTCTATTGCCTCCATCCCCAAGATTTCTCTCCAGTTACTTATGTAAAATAGTTTTTTAAATAAGGAGACTCTCTATAGAGAGACTGCATGATCAAATAAGGCTGGAATCCAACAGAGGCAACTTAGCAATTCAGGGTGATATGTCGGCTACAGTTATGGAAACCATATTCCCAACCAGTTAGCTGCTGCTTTATTTACCTTTCTGGTCAACTACACCTATTACAAAATCCAAAATCTGTCTATTTTGTGTATCTTAATCTGCCTGTCAAAAATATGATGGCATCAAAACAGCTTTTTCTGAAGATGATAGAAGTATTATCATGTGTCTTCCAGATGCAATGGTGGCCTTCTGTAATTTTGGTGTTTGAGACTTCATGTTAATGTCTTCTAATTTTTAGATGAAAACTTTAGCTGTGTGCCTATGTCAAAAATGCATGCTCCTATAGAATTTCTCCCTATATAAAGAAAATGCCATAGAACAAAATAATTGTATACATAAATTTTTATGATAGTAAATTGACAATACTTAAAAGAGATCAGACTATGATGTGTTAGAATCTGTAGAAATCATGTTGACCAGCTTCTGTTCTAGTTGAGGAAATTGAGTTTAGTCTAAGAAATATGTTGTTCAAACACGTGTGTTCATGCTAACTTGCTTCAGTCATGTCCGATTCTGTGTGGCCGTATGGATTGTGGCCTGCCAGGTTCCTCTGTCCATGGGATCCTCCAGGCTAGAATACTGGATTGGGTTGCCATGCCCTCCTCCAGGGGATCTTCCTGACCAGTAACTCTTATGTCTCCTGTATTGGCAGGTGGATTCTTTATCGCTAGTGTGACCTGGGAAGCCCCATTCAAACATATACATTTTTAAAATACTGAAAATTTTCTCCATTGACACTTGCTACTCTTGTGATTTCCTCAAACCTCAGGGCTTTAAATGTCATATGTATGCCACTAGCACCCAAGTTTGTATTTCCAGGCTGTTACCTCCTCCCTGAACTTCAGACTCAGATGTCTACCTGTCTACTTGGCATCTTCTCTGTGATGTATACTGTGCTTCTCATCTTGACTATATCCAATATGAGGCCCTAACCTTTGCCCATGGAAGACTGCCTCTCTCAGTCAGCCCCATTTCACTGAAAGGCAGTGCAGTTCCTTGGACCACAGAATGTGGAGTCATCCTTGATGACATGCTCCTTTTCTTTCTCTCTCTCCCTCACAAGCAAGTAACGTTAGCTCTACCTTTAGAATAGATACAAATAGTCATTACCTCTTACTACCTCCACTGTCTCTTCCCATGATGATGTAAACATCAAAACATCCTGAGAGATTGTGCTAAAACTCAAGTCAGCTCAAAAGCCACCTATAAGCAAACCTTCCAAAGGCCTCCCTTTCCACCCAGAGTCAAAGTCAAAGTCCTGTGGAGGCCCTTGGATCTGTACCCACCCTTCCCTAGCCTTCCGTCTTCCTTCACACCACCGACCCCTTCATCGGATGTCTACTATTTACATTTGTACTTACTCTGGTCTCACTGGTTTCTTGCAGTGAGTCCTTCAAATGTGGCAGGCAGGTCCCCTACCATATGCCTTTGCCTCATCTTGGAACATTTTGCTCTCAAACACTTATGTGGCCAGCTCCCTTCAATCAATGCTCAGATGTCACTTTCTCAGCGAGGCCTTTTCTGCCACTCTCTTTAAAATCACAATCCCAGCTCCAGCATTCCTTATCCCTTTTTCCTGCTTCATTTGCTTCTCTATTTGGAGTGAAAGCTTCACAAGGGTGAAGATTGTGTCTGTTTTGTTCAGTCATAGATACATAGTATAAAGGACATTGCGTGGCATATAGCCTGTATTCAAGAAATAACTGAATGAGTGAATAAAGGAAAGAGCAAATATATTTTGTTTATTTCTAGTAATCAATCAATACATTAAAGCCTTAGGAAAATATCTGAGCAAGATGCCCCCAGTAGGAAATGTTTTTTCAGCATGAATCATTGTATTTTAGTGACGTTTGGTTACTGAATGATTTAAAGGCTACCATGTAAACAGTTTTCCATTCATAAAGTGCCAAAGTCACTTGAGGAATGAATGCTACTCTGGGACATTGAAGGTGTAATTTCTGTCTTTGAAAGAGAATGACTAGGAATTACTTCTTTGTTAAATGATGTTGTCGATGGTGGGTGGGGTGGGGGAGAGATGGTGGGTATCTGGTCGACATTCTCAGTTAAGATTAGAGGATTACAACTTGTATTTTTGAAATAATGTGTTTAGGTCTAACAAAAGAAAGCTGCAGAAATCCACTTGATACTTGCTTAGAACACTCAAACCCCAGCCCCCACTTAAACCATGTATTCATGTGACTTTTAAGGCATCATGTCAGAGCATTTATGTAAGCAGTTAACTTTTAAATATAGGAATTTAAGTAACTGTGAATAAGTTGTGTTGTCTCTTATGGAAGGAGTCTGTTCTATGTTACTCTGAACTTGACAGAGGACTGGAGACTCAGCAGTCAAAAGATAGATGACTTGATTGAAAACCAAGCAAAACAAAGAATAAGAATATTTACTTAGAAAAGTCTGTCAATTCTTGTCGTATATGAACACAATGTAAAAATTTTCCTTTATTTTATCACCTTAACGCCATGCTGCATCAGTATTGTCCATTTTTCAGCATAAATCCCTAGCAGGAAGCACTTTTGGCTGTTGAACCTTTCTCGGAACAGAAGTACATGCAAAGGGATGTTTAGTAAATGCCATTAGACAATGACTGCCTGTGTTTAATATTTATTGAGCGCCAATAGGGATCTTGCGACCTTGGTCCAGAATGAAAAGCTTCAAAAAAAGCCTATACCTAATTAAGAAAAACATGGTGTCTGCTCCCAAGAAGCTTATCTGCTGAAGCAGACAACAGTGGTGTGGGTGTACAGAGAAAATTAATTTTTTTACCTAAGTGAGGAAAACAACCACTACCTTTATGAAATTGCAGGATTTATCTCCTTCTCTCTTAAACTTGTTTTTCTTTGTAAGGGCCTCATGTTAAATGTCTGGCAAAGAATAAAGATAGAGAAGGCTGGCACAAGGACAAGGGGATGAGGCAATGAAGAAAAGGGTCGGTAACAGATGGTGTGTGGAAGGCTCTATGGCCTGAGGGAAGGAGCAGTTGGGGAAGAAATAGAGTTCCTATAGACGGCTGCTGTGTTTTCTAGGTTTTAAAATAATTAAAATGTACCATCATCATTATGATTAATTAATATGTAAGTTCAGGTTGCAAAGGAGACCAAACAGGAGTGAACCAAACATTGATATCTTTTCTTTCAGGCATGCTAAAAGCACAGCTGTGATAGAAGGCAGGATTGGCATGGATTTAAAACATATCACAGTTTATTAGGAATGACTTCATAATGCATCCCTATTTATACTGCCAGAGATTAGAGAACTGAGAATAAACTGGGAAATAATTACAAACTATGGTTTTATACTCTCATAGCAAAAAATTAATGTTTGTTAGTTTATTCTCATTCCATATCTTGTATATAACAAGGTCAGCATGGAAAGTTTTGCTTATGTATGGAAGATACAGGTAATTTTATAATTAAAATGTTTGTTTTATACAGAACATTTTTTGATCCAATCAATAAAAGAATTTTAGTCCCCAGTCTACACGTTTCAAAAGTTATCTTTTGCCACATTGATTGGTATTTGATTTCTGTGTGATAATTTTATTCCAGGTTTCCCAGTTCAGAATGACTATGAATTTAGGGAGATAAGACAAATGGTCAAAATCCAAAGGAAAGGCTGGAAGTGAACTTTTGGAGAAACCAAACAGATGTTAATTTCCAAAATCACAGAGAAGTAAAAGGCAGAGACAGCAAAAACGTTCAAGGTGAAGGAAAAGATCAAGAGAGAGATGGTAAGAACTAGCAAAGGAAGAAGACACCCAATCATGTTCTTGAAGCCAGTGATTCCTTGGCAGAGTTGATATTAGATTAAAATCTTAAAAGGCACTGCTTATTTGTGCTGTATGGATGGAGAAGTCTTGAGGCTACTGTAAGAATAAGACTGAAAGCCAAAGGCAGGAGGCTTAAAACCAAAACTTGAGAATACCAGAAAACTCCTGACTCTGGGGAACATTAATCAATAAAAGCTCATCAAAAGCCTCCATACCTACACTGAAACCAAACTCCACCCAAGAGCCAACAAGTTCCAGAGCAAGACATTGCACGCTAATTCTCCAGTAACACAGGAACACTGTACTGAGCATTAGAATACAGGCTGCCCAAAGTCACACTAAACCCATAGACACCCCACAACTCACTACTGAACACTTCATCACACTCCAGAGAGAAGAGACCCAGCTCTACCCATGAGAACACAGATGCAAGCTTTCCTAACCAGGAAACCTTGATAAGCCACTAGTTCAACCCCAACCACAGGGAGTAACCTCCACAATAAAGAGGAACCACAAACTTCCAGCCTACAGAAAGGCCCCCCTAAATACAGAAATCTAAACAAAATGAAAAGGCAGAGAAATATTCAGCAGGTAAAGGAATATGATAAATGCCCACCAAACCAAACAGGAGGAGATAGGGAGTCTACCTGAAAAAGAATTCAGAATAATGATAGTAAAGATAATCCAAAATCTTAAAAACAAAATGGAGTTACAGATAAATAGACTAGAGACAAGGATTGAAAAGATGCACGAAATGTTTAACAAGGACCTAGAAGAAATAAAAGTCAATCAATAATGAATAATGCAATAACTGAGATCAAAAACACTCTTGATGGAGCAAACAGTAGAAAAACTGAGGCAGAAGATAGGACAAGTGAGGTGGAAGATAGAATGGTGCAAATAAATGAAGCAGAGAGGAAAAAAGAATTAAAAGAAATGAAGACAACCTCGGAGACCTCTGGGACAATGTTAAATGCCCCAACATTCAAATCATAGGAGTCCCAGAAGAAGACAAGAAGAAAGGGTATGAAAAAATACGTGAGGAGATAATAGTTGAGAACTTCCATAAAATGGGGAAGGAAATAGTCACCCAAGTCCAAGAAACCTAGAGAGTCCCAAACAGGATAAACCTAAGGCAAAATATCCCAAGACACATATTAATCAAATTAATGAAGATCAAACACAAAAAGCAAATATTAAAAGCAGCAAGGGAAAAGCAACAAATAACACACAAGGGGATTCCCATAAGGATAATAGCTGATCTTTAAACAGAAGCTCTTTGATTTCTTTCATCAGTGTTTTATAGTTTTCTATATATAGGTCTTTAGTTTCTTTAGGTAGGTATATTCCTAAGTATTTTATTCTTTTCGTTGCAATGGTGAATGGAATTGATTCTGTAATTTCTTTTTCTATTTTCTCATTATTAGTGTATAGGAATGCAAGGGATTTCTGTGTATTGATTTTATATCCTGCAACTTTACTATATTCATTGATTAGCTCTAGTAATTTTCTGGTGGAGTCTTTCGGGTTTTCTATGTAGAGGATCATGTCATCTGCAAACAGTGAGAACTTTACTTCTTTTTTTCCAATCTGGATTCCTTTTATTTCTTTTTCTGCTCTGATTGCTGTGGCCAAAACTTCCAGAACTATGTTGAATAGTAGCGGTGAAAGTGGGCACCCTTGTCTTGTTCCCGACTTTAGGGGAAATGCTTTCNCGGAAACCAATGAAGGCAGTTTGTAGAGGTTCTTTGATGATGGTTCCTGTATGGTTGAAGGGAAAGCACAAACCAGATGCAGGATTTGGAGAGGGCGCTTCCTGGGGACCCTTCCTAGGAGGTGGAAAAACATCATTGAAAAAACTGGAAGAAAACAAGGAAACATTCAAAGAAGGTTTTTAGAACGGAAGAAGTGGTGAAATCATGGGCAATGTTGACTTTCTGACCCAGGGATATGTAATTACTGTAGCGATAATTTTATAAGCAAATTAAGTTACAGTTCAAGTGGGTTCAAGCAATGAAGGAGATGTGACTTGGAAACAGGGCTGAACCGGTAGCTCAAAGAGAAAGGATTTCACATTCTCATTAACCAAGGAAGCTGGGAAAAGTAGCTCTGGTTTGCAAGGAAGGTGGTCCTACAAGTAAGTTAGGAGAGGGCTTTCAAAACTATACTGCAGTACCATCACATGTGTCAATTTGTGTCAAAAGGAATGTAGTACTAAAAATTCATGCACCTGTCACCCATCTGCCTCTGTCTCTTAT
>SJXQ01001813.1:0-21577 GCA_006408695.1 Aepyceros melampus | reverse complement strand
TGAGAAATAGATTTAAGGGCCTAGATCTGATAGATATAGTGCCTGATGAACTATGGAATGAGGTTCGTGACATTGTACAAGAGACAGAGATCAAGACCATTCCCATGGAAAAGAAATGCAGAAAAGCAAAATGGCTGTCTGGGGAGGCCTTACAAATAGATATGAAAAGAAGAGAGGTGAAAAACAAAGGAGAAAAGGAAAGATGTAAGCATCTGAATGCAGACTTCCAAAGAATAGCAAGAAGAGATAAGAAAGCCTTCTTCAGTGATCAATGCAAAGAAATAGAGGAAAACAACAGAATGGGAAAGACTAGAGATCTCTTCAAGAAAATTAGAGATACCAAGGGAACATTTCTGGAGAAGGCAATGGTACCCCACTCCAGTACTCTTGCCTGGAAAATCCCATGGACGGAGGAGCCTGGTAGGCTGCAGTCCATGGGGTCGCTAAGAGTCGGACACGACTGAGCAACTTCACTTTCACTTTTCACTTTCATGCATTGGAGAAGGCAATGGTAACCCACTCCAGTGTTCTTGCCTGGAGAATCCCAGGGATGGGGGAGCCTGGTGGGCTTCCATCTATGGGGTCGCACAGAGTCGGACACGACTGAAGCGACTTAGCAGCAGCAGCAGCAAGGGAACATCTCATGCAAAGATGGGCTCGATAAAGGACAGAAATGGTCTGGACCTAACAGAAGCAGAAGATTATAAGAAGAGGTGGCAAGAATACACAGAAGAACTGTACAAAAAAAAAAAATGATCTTTAGGGTTATCAACATCAANGACTGAAGCGACTTAGCAGCAGCAGCAGCAAGGGAACATCTCATGCAAAGATGGGCTCGATAAAGGACAGAAATGGTCTGGACCTAACAGAAGCAGAAGATATTAAGAAGAGGTGGCAAGAATACACAGAAGAACTGTACAAAAAAAAAAAAATGATCTTTAGGGTTATCAACATCAATAATAATGCTGACTTACAACATTTTATTCTACTTGGGTTTACTAGTCAAATAAGTTCATGTTCCTTTACAAAATTTGTCACTAAGACAAATAGTTTTTACAAGTAATCTAGGCATAATTACTGAGAGCAGATGAATCAAAAAGCTACAAGTAGGATAAAATTTTTAAGTGAATTTTTAAATAGTTTCCTTAGATTTTTTTGGTACCCTGAGAACTTAAAGTTATGCCAAGTTTAATTAAATGATGGATGGTCAGTAAATTTCTAAATCATTTCCAAATAAGATAAAGTCTGAAACATTAATTACTGAATACGAGTTTATCTACTTTGGCTTCCTTTGAGAGGAACTAAGGTTATGGGTCTATTGGTAAACATGTTTGTACCATGCTGAGAAATTTACTATGAGAAAGTTTACATTTCCAGAAGTTATGAAAAGTATTTATAAGTCTGCCAGTTCACAGAATGTTAGTATGAAACAGTTCATAATTGTTTACTTCTTTATTTTCATTAAAATTAAGGTTTTTTTAAGAGCTAAAAATTCTAACACATTTAATTAAAGTTTGAAGAAAAGTAATCTTTGGTAAAGAATTTTATGAGTAGTCATGATTGGCTAAACTTGGAATGAATTTAATTGAGTGAATGAGTTTTATATGAAAAGTAAACTGGTGAAAAATTGGTTTCTCTCTATTAAAAGGACAAAGTTTTCTTAGACTATTGGTTTGCTCTTGATAAGAGATTATAAAAGGTTCTCTTTGCCATTTAAAGCAATCTGCCTAGAAAACAAAGATTCTGTGTTTTGTCACAGTAATTTCCCATGTTGTCTTTATAAGGTCTTTGATTACTTAAGAAAGTTGAATCTTCTCTATTAAAAGAGCTAAGTTAAAAAAAAAAAAACCCAATTATTTAACTTTTCATATTGGCCTGTGAAGTCTTTGATTGTCATAGTGGTTAGATGTATAACTGGGTGTTTTGTTTTGCCTTTTTTTTTTTTACAGTGATTTATGATCCTATTTCACAAAGAGTTTCAAGTTTTAAAATGTCTTAAAAAAATTCCCCAAATCAAATCCTAAATGAAGTCTTTTTTTTTTTTTTAATTAATTTTTATTTTTTAGTTTGTTTTGCTTTGCAATACTGTATTCGTTTTGTTTAAATGAAGTCTTTTTGACTAAAACTAACTTCGGGGTTTTCCTGAGGGTCCCTGGAAAGTTTTAAAAGATTTGCTCCCCCTTCTTATAAAAACAAAGATTACTTAGACTTATTTGACGTGCTAAATTACATGGGAAGTGTTGTCAAATATGAAGTAATACTAAGGCTTCTTTACACCATATTTGTATATGTTATAAATGTTCCAGAAATTGTATAATATTCCTGAAGTCTGATATGTCCTGGTATAATGTTACCACAATAATTCCAGTTATCATTTTAAAATGTTATGTGTCACCAAAATAACCACATTTCCTCATTAATTCTACTGTAATGAACTCTCATGAGGCATTTTTAAAAGCCTTTTGTAATTTACAGAAAGTTAGCATCTTCCCAGGAGGCAAGTGCAGTTGTAAAGAATCTGCCTGCCAACATAGGAAATGCAGAGACACAGGTTCGATTCCTGAGTTGGAAAGAAGCTCTGGACTAGGAAATGGCAACCTACTCCAGTATTCTTGCCTGGAGAATTCCATGGACAGAGGAGCCCGGCAGGCTACAGTCCATGAGGCCACAAAGAGTTGGACATGACTGAGGGACTGCACACACACATTATTTTACTAAACTCTTTCTTCCCTTAACTCTGTTGTTGGCCTGGAAATGCCTCCACTTGCATCTCCCAGGCCATTGCTAAAGTGGGGGGTAATCTTTCAGACTGTTGGATTTGTCAACACAAACCTTTATCTGTCCATGATGTGTGAGACCCCAACCCATTTCCCTGTTTCTGGTTAACAACCCCAAACTTGGGGAATGTTGCACCCAGACTCTATACAAAAAAAGGGACACTGAACAAGGGATGAATGAAACAAAATGAAACATGAATGAAACTTCCTGTGTGGTCTACCGACGCTTAACATTTTACTGGCATCCATGGTTGTCATCCTTCCAGTCCTGAGCCACAAATTCAAATGGGAATTTGCAAGAAGCATTTATAATTCAGGGTTTGCTTCCTTCAGTGGGGCCCTCCTTCCCTGGCCAACACCACCTGCTGCACCTGGATTAATTCTCCTGGGGCAGTTGAAACTCAGTCACACAAGGTCACTGAGCAAGTTACTTGGTTTAAAAAGGTGACTCCTTCAACAGGGTCTGCCTTTGACTTCTTTGATTTTGATTGGTTTGGCTCTCAGGGACCATGGCTCCAGAGAGCACTGCAGACATTGGGAATTGTCCTGCTTATAACAGGATAATTATATATATATAATTCATATTATATATATATATAAAATTCACAGTAGTCTTCCTAAAGTGCTATATTCTCTCAAGACTTTAAGTGCATGTTCACAGCCAACAACCACCAAGAAAATGATCTCCCTGAGCCTGGAGCATCAGAAAAGGAATGAACAGAATGCCTGATTTAAAAATCGTGAACCTAAAGTAATAGCCTGTGACTATCACAGAAATTAAGCCAAAAACAGGAAAAGTCTTGACCTGTGAATACAACAAAAGATCAACAGAAAGTTGAAAAATTTAGAGCAGTAGCTGCTCACTAATGCCTTAAAATTCTTTTTGAAAATTAATTTTTATTTATCAAAATAATAGTATTAAAATGTTTTATTGGAGTATAGTTGTTTTCCAAAGTTGTGTTGGTTTCTTCTGTATAGCAAAGTGAATTGGTTCTACACATACACATACCCCCTCTTTTTTGGATTTCCTTCCCATTTAGGTCACCACTGAACGCTGAGTAGAGTTCCCTGTGCTCTCCAGTATGTTCTCACTAGTTATCTATTTGATACATAGTATCAATAGTGTATGTGTATCAATCTCCCAGTCCCTCCCATCTCGCCGTTCCCTCTTGGTATCCATACATTTGTTTTCTACATCTGTATCCATATTCTGCTTTGTGAATAAGATGGCCTGTACCAATATTTTTCAGGTTCCACATATATGCATTAATATGCAATATTTGTTTTTCCCTTTCTGACTTACTTCACTCTGTATGACAGTCTCTAGATCCACACACGTCTCTACAAATGACTCAGTTTCATTCTTTTTTATGGCTGAGTAATGTTCCATTGTATACATGCACCACATTTTTATCCATTCCTCAATGAACTTTTAGGTAGTTTCCATATCTTGCTATTGTAAATGAAAAGTGAAAGTGTTAGTCATTCAGTCGTGTTTGACTCTTTGTGATCCCATGAACTGTAGCCGACCAGGCTCCTCTGTCCATGGAATTCTCCAGGCAAGATTACTGGAGTAGATGGCCATTCCCTTCTCCAGGGGAATCTTCCCAACCCAGGGATTGAACCCAGGTCTCCTGCACTGCAGGCAGATTCTTTACTATCTGAGCCACCTGGAAGCCCACTATTGTAAATAGTGCTGCAATAAATATTGAGGTGCATGTGTCTTTTTGAATTATCTTTTGTTTTTTTTTTAGTATACGCCCAGTACTGGGATTGCTGGGTCACACAGTGGTTCTATTGTTGGCCAATAAGCATAGGAAAAGATGCTCAACATCACTAGTCATTCAGTTCAATTCAGTTTAGCTGTTCAGTCGTGTCTGTCTCTTTGCGACCCCATGGACTGCAGCACACCAGGCCTCCCTGTCCATCACCAACTCCCAGAGCCTACCCAAACTCATGTTCATTGAGTCAGTGATGCCATCCAACCATCTCATCCTCTGTTGTCCCCTTCTCCTCCTGCCCTCAATCTTTCCCAGCATCAGGGTCTTTTCAAATGAGTCAGCTCTTCACATCAGGTAGCCAAAGTATTGGAGTTTCAGCTTCAACATCAGTCCTTCCAGTGCACACCTGAGACTGATCTCCTTTAGGGTGGACTGGTTGGATCTCCTTGCAGTCCAAGGGACTCTCAAGAGTGTTCTCAGAAGCATCAATTCTTCGGCACTCAGCTTTCTTATAGTCCAACCCTCACATCCATACATGACCACTGGAAAAACCATAGCCTTGACTAGACCGACCTTTGTTGGCAAAGTAATGTCTCTGCTTTTTAATATGCTGTCTAGATTGGTCGTAACTTTCCTTCCACTAGTTATTCAGTTCAGTTCAGTCACTCAGTCCTGTCTGACTCTTTGCGACCCCATGAATCACAGCACAAAATGCAAATTCAAAACCACAATGAAATATCACCTCACACAGGTCAGAATGGCCATTATCACAAAATCTACAAACAATAGGTGCTGAAGAGAGTGTGAAGCAAAGGGAACCCTCTTGGTGGGAATGTAAAGTGATACAGCCACTATGGAGAACAGCAGAGAGGTTCCTTAAAAATGTCCTTGATTTTGGTCACATCTCAGTGAAACTAAGAGTCTGACCAAAGGGGGGAATTGTTTTAAAAAAAAAAAGGCAACTGGCCCAAAATGGAGACACTGTGCTAAGCCTCAGAGAAGGCAATGGCACCCCACTCCAGTACTCTTGCCTGGAAAATCCCATGGATGGAGGGGCCTGGTGGGCTGCAGTCCATGGGGTCGCTAGGAGTCAGACACGACTGAGCGACTTCACGTTCATGTTTCACTTTCATGCACTGGAGAAGGAAATGGCAACCCATGCCAGTGTTCTTGCCTGGAGAATCCCAGGGATTGGGGAGCCTGGTGGGCTGCCGGCTATGGGGTCACACAGAGTTGGACATGACTAAAGTGACTTAGCAGCAGGAGCAACAGCAGTGCTAAGCCCATGTCGCCAAACTGAGACTTAATACCTAATGTAATTGTCATTTCCCCTGGAGGAGGGCATGGCAACCCATTCCAGTATTCTTGCCTGGAGAATCCCATGGAAAAGGAGCCTGGTGGACCTCAGTCCACAGGTTCGCAAAGAGTCAGACACGACTGAAGCAACTGAGCATGGACACACATACATAATTGTCATTTCAGTCTTCCCCAGAGTGTAATCACCCATCAGTCTAGAATTTCCTGGTCAACATAGTGAGAAAAGCCACTTGATAGAACTCTTTTGTTCCCTAAAGGAAGGGGGAACTTGCCTGAAACAATCTGCTCTTTCTTTGGTCCTCCCTGCTTCCTGCATAGAAACTTTTCCATTTTGTCCAGTTCGTTGGAGTTCCTTTCTATTTGCCAGATGGGATGCTGCCAAATTCATGCATTGTTTTTTAAAAAGCCAAATAGATCGTTACATTTACTCAGCTGATTTTTGTGTTTTAACAGCATCCTTGGACACACAGGTGGCCGTGATGAACTTGAACCTCACAATCTGATCTGTCTCAACAGAACCCATACATTTAGTTCCACACTCTTATGCTCTGACTCATCATCAAAAATATCACAGATGTGAATTTGATTAAATGAATAGAAGAAGGTAACAGAAGAGACTAGTGTCTGTGTCTGTTACTGAACCCAGGTCTGGCTGCTTGCCGCTCAAAAGTCATTACAGAGGCCAGGTTGGCAAAAAGGGAAGTTTGCCTTATTTTGGATTCCAGTGGCCAGGGACTGGGAGGAGAGAGGATGTCTGTCCAAAGGCTGACTCCACCCACTGACAATAAGTGGGCCAGAGCTTTGTGGGCTGAGGGAGGGGGCTACATGCAGAAGCAGCAGCCAGCTCTGACAGTTACCTTGAAATTGATCATCAGTGGTCTGACCAGCGTCATCCTGATTGTTTTAAGTACAATTAACCTTCAGTTCCCTCATAGCTCAGTCAGTAAAGAATCTGCCTGCAGTGCAGGAGACTTGGGTTTGATGCCTGGGTCGGGAAGATTCCCCTGGAGAAGGAAATGGCAACTCACTCCAGTATTCTTGCCTGAAGAATCCCATGGATGGAGGAGCCTGGCGGGCTACAGTCCATGGTGTCACAAGAGCTGCTCACAACTGAGTGACTCACTACTACCCCTAGTCTTCAGCTCCAGAGTAGGTTTGTCTCCATTTCCTTGGGGCCAGTTCCTAGCACTGTGGCAGTTTATGTCACAGCCGCAGTCTAGTCATCACGTAGCTAATCTTCCACCTGGTGGGGGTTTCAGTATCTCTAAGACAGCTCACAGGCTATGGCTCAGAGTATTATCTACAGCCCTTGAGAAGAAACTAAAGGTCCTTGACTATGTTTAATGACTAAACTATTATTATGTGGTCTCCTTTGTTCCTTTGTTCTCGCTTCTCTGATTAAACTTATTCTCTGGCTAAAGTTTTTCCACAGAAAAAAGGCAAGCTGAGGACATGGCGGGGGGCAAGGACCAAACGGTCCTGCTCAGTTTCACATCCACTTACTGGTACTTATGGCTGCATTCCCAGCTCCCAGTTCAGTGGCTAGCATGTACCAAGGGCTTAAGTAATCTCTTGGATAGAAATTGGATTGCATGATATAGAAACAATGGAGCAAATGAAGAAAAGTATCAAACAACACAGTCTTGTCACTGCAACCAGGAGGAGAAAAATCACATCACTCTTTGGAATTTCTGGAATGATTTTGAGAGCTGTGTGTTTCACCAGGTCGTAATTTCCCTGTTGGCTCATGGAATTAGAGAATCAGTCACTACAGCTGGGATGGGCTGTCATCTTCACTACTCTTTGTTGTCTCTCTGTTATTACACAATGGCGTTGCAGCAGGCATGAGTAAGGCATACTTACACAATCCTGAGTTTCTTGAAGAAGAAGTGCCTGTTAATCATATATCAACGCCTCTCCAGCCCAACAAGTAGATTTAATCTGGATATTTAAGTAGATGACATGTCAGCAATATAGACAGAAGTTTTATAAGGAAAGAAATAAAAAGAAGACATAAAAATCATTTTCCAGGTAGCTTATTCAATTACAAGAGAGACAAATTGCCAACGTGTTGACACCGTCTTCACAAGGAAGTAAATCGGTATATTAGACGAGTTTCTCACACCAAGATCAGACAATGAAGTATACATATTGTGAGTGATGATTAAAGAAGAAAATAGTAACCATTTAAGAGTAGGAATGGTGCGAATAACCAAGGATTAAATAAGAAAAGCAACAGATTGTTGGCGGGAAAACACCTTAGTCAAAGGACTGGAAACTATCCTTTTTTAGTTCTATTCTTTAATTTATTAGTTTTTAAAATTGAAGTATAATTGATTTTCAATGTCGTGTTGATTTCTGCTGGACAGCAAAGCGATTCAGTTAAACATACATGTACTCTATTTCATATTCTCTTCTATTATGATTTATCACAGGATACTGAATGTGGTTCCCTGACAGTCGTGTCTGACTCTTTGTGACTATTGGAGAAGGAAATGGCAGCCCACTCCAGTGTTCTTGCCTGGAGAATCCCAGGGACGGGGGAGCCTGGTGGGCTGCCGTCAATGGGGTCACACAGAGTCGGACACGACTGAAGCGACTTAGCAGTAGCAGCATAGCCTGAGGCATGGTAAGCAGTTTAAAAATGCATGTTTAAGGAATGAATATAGGATCTACAGGCTTCCCTGGTAGCTCAACTGGAAAATCCGCCTGCAATGCAGGAGACCCCAGTTCGATTCCTGGGTCAAGAAAATCTCCTGGAGAAGACTCAGGCTACCCACTCCAGCAATCTTGGGCTTCCCTGGTGGCTCAGATGGTAAAGAATCTGCCTGCAATGCAGGAGACCTGGGTTCGTCCCTGGGTTGGGAAGACCCTCTGCAGGAGGGCATGGCAACCCACTCCAGTACTTTGGTCTAGAGAATCCAATGGCCAGAGGGGCCTGGCGGGCTGCAGTCCTTGAGGTTGCAGAGGCGGACGTGACAGACGACTAAGCAGCAGCAGCAGCAGCACAGGATCTAAATGACTGAGGGAAAATCTAGTTGAAACAGTCAGTACTATATTTTGGTTCCAAAATCATTCTTTTCATGAGGCTAAAGGATCTACAGGCTTCC
This sequence comes from Aepyceros melampus, assembly GCA_006408695.1. Lineage (NCBI taxonomy): Eukaryota > Metazoa > Chordata > Mammalia > Artiodactyla > Bovidae > Aepyceros > Aepyceros melampus. The sequence goes on along the minus strand of SJXQ01001813.1, from coordinate 12,652 downwards.
CTGGTAGCTCAACTGGAAAATCCGCCTGCAATGCAGGAGACCCCAGTTCGATTCCTGGGTCAAGAAAATCTCCTGGAGAAGACTCAGGCTACCCACTCCAGCAATCTTGGGCTTCCCTGGTGGCTCAGATGGTAAAGAATCTGCCTGCAATGCAGGAGACCTGGGTTCGTCCCTGGGTTGGGAAGACCCTCTGCAGGAGGGCATGGCAACCCACTCCAGTACTTTGGTCTAGAGAATCCAATGGCCAGAGGGGCCTGGCGGGCTGCAGTCCTTGAGGTTGCAGAGGCGGACGTGACAGACGACTAAGCAGCAGCAGCAGCAGCACAGGATCTAAATGACTGAGGGAAAATCTAGTTGAAACAGTCAGTACTATATTTTGGTTCCAAAATCATTCTTTTCATGAGGCTAACAATTCCTTGGAAGGCATGCAGGTTCTATTCCTTATATAATTTCGTATCAGGTGGAATTACTGGTTTAAGGAGCTTATGTCTCCACTGGGGCTGTAAGTAGCCAAATGCCAGTGAAATATCATAGAAAACACCACCAGAACGTTCACGTATCAATACTGCTCTCTAGAAATATACCAGTTCCATCACCAAGTACCTTAACTTTTCCTTTCCCAACAAAGTTATATTAAAATAACAATAACCTTAACTAGAAAATTCCCTTAAAAATGTAGCAGAATTTAGAAGATAAATGAATGTGAGAGAACATCACATCACTGAGTTTCAAATGTGCTAAACATGCAGATTCCCGGGTCCCTCTCCAGACCTACAAGATCAGAATATTCAGGAGATGAGGCATGAAAACGTACATACTTTAAAAACTAAGTGATGTTTTCAGAAGCACTGCCGTCTCCTTTGTCATCTAAAGGACCTCTGGTCTAGGGGGCGAGCTGATGAGACCCAGGATGCAGAGTGCAGAGACCAGGCAAGCAGGGCAGAGTCATTCTTCTGCCTCTTTCCCACCCACTGTTCAGCTGACCCTTCCATATTTTCTCTTGATGCTTGCTTCTTGATTTCCAGCATCCATTACCTAATGATTTGATCCTCCTTCTAAGCATACAAGCAGCCTCCTCTGGTATTCAAGGATCAGTGCCATACACTGGCAAGAGATGAACTTGGCAGGTGTGGGTTTGTGTCTTGGCACTCGCTGAATGACCTTGGTCAAGTTACTCCACTTCTTTAACCTGTCATTTCCACATCTGTAAACACTTGCGCAGTAATGATCTCACAGCATTACTATGTGCTCTGGACTGAAAGTTTGTGTAGCCCCTTAAAGGCTTGTACGTTTAAGTCCTGGCTCTCAATATAATAGCATTTGGAGGTGGGACTTTGGGGAGGTAATTAGATTTAGATGAGGTCATAACGGTGGGACCTCCATAATGGGATTAGTGCCCTTAGAAGGGGATGAATAGAATAAAGCTCTTTCTTTCTCCATGTGAGGGTACCTTCAAGCCAGGAAGAGGACTCTCACCAAGAACCGGAACATGTTAACATCCCAAGCTCAGTTTTCCAGTCTCTAGAACTGTGAGTAATAAATATCTGTTGTTTAAGCCACTCAGGCTAAGGCATTTTTATTGTAAGAGCCTGAGCTGACTAATATACCATGAAGATGACACCAGAGAGTGCTTGGCATGTATTAGATCCTCAATAATTGTTATCTTCCTTATGAGTTATTCTAAGAAGGGTTAGTACTTGATATTTTAATTTCCTGTGCAACTGCCTACCACCCTACCCTGTGGGATGATGGATCTGGACCAAGATAGATGCTGGGTGGCAAAATTCCAGCACATTCATGTAGCAATGCTTTCAGAGAGGCAATTTGGCTAAAGGGGGCAACTTCTAGGGTATTTATCTTGAAAATTCAAAGCAAGAAGATTGTTTTTGAATTCTGTGCTCTTCAGGTGGATTGAGGGAGACTTATGGAGACTAAAAGTCACTTTGTCCCTGTTCAGCTCAGTCGTTCAGTCATGTCTGNAGCATCAGGGTCTTTTCAGATTAGTTAGCTCTTCACATGAGGTGGCCAAAGTATTGGATTTTCAGCGTCAGCATCCGTCTTTCCAATGAATAATCAGGACTGATTTCCTTTAAGATGGACTGGTTGGGTCTCCTTGAGAGTCTTCTACAACACCATAGTTCAAAAGCATCAGTTCTTCAGTGCTTAGCTTTCTTTATAGTCCATCTTTCACATCCATACATGACTATAAAAATGACCATTAAAAAAAATGGGCTCAATTGAGCCACTGAGGCCATCAAATTATCTCATGCTCAATCGTCCCCTTCTTCTCCTGCCTTTGATATTTCCCAGCATCAGAGTCTTTTCCAGTGAGTCAGTTCTTCACATCAGCTGGCTAAAGTATTGGAGTTTCAGCTTCAGGATCAGCCCTACCAATGAATATTCGGGACTGATTTTCTTTAGGATTGATTCATTTGATCCCTTTGCTGTCCAAGGGACTCTCAAGAGTCTTCTCCAACACCACACTTCAAAAGCATCAATTCTTCAGTGCTCAGCCTTCTTTATAGTCCAGATTTCACATCCATACATGACTACTGGAAAAAAGATAGCTTTGATTAGATGGACCTTTGTTGGCAAAGTAATATCTCTATGTTTAATATATTATCTAGGTTGGCCATAGCTTTTCTTCCAAGGAGCAAGCGTCTTTTCATTTCATGGCTGCAGTCACCATCTGCAGTGATTTTGGAGCCCCTCCAAAATTAAGTCTGTCACTGTTTCCATTGTTTCCCCATCTATTTACCATGAAATAATGGGACTGGCTACCATGATCTTCGTTTTTTGCATGTTGAGCTTTAAGCCAACTTTTTCACTCTTCTCTTTCATGTTCATCAAGAGAATCTTTAATTCCTTTTTGCTTTCTGCCGTAAGTGTGGGTTCATCTGCATATCTGAGGTTATTGATATTTCTCCCAGAAATCTTGATTCCAGCTTGTGTTTCATCCAGCCAATATTTCTCATGATGTACTCTGCATAGAAGTTAAATAAGCAGAGTGAGAATACACAGCCTTGCTGTACTCCTTTCTCGATTTGGAACCAGTCTGTTGTTCCATGTCTGGTTCTAACTTTTACTTCTTGACCTGTGTACAGATTTCTCAGGAGGCAGGTCAGGTGATCTGGTATTCCCATCTCTTTAAGAATTGTCCACAGTTTGTTGTGATCCATATAGTCAAAGGCTTTGGCATAGTCAATAAAGCAGGAGTATACATTTTTCTGGAACTCTCTTGCTTTTTTGATATCCAGTGGATGTTGGCAATTTGATCTCTGGTTCCTCTGCCTTTTCTAAATCCAATTTGTACATATGGAAGTTCTTGGTTCACATACTGTTGAAGCCTGGTTTGGAGAATTTTGAGCATTATTTTGTTAGCGTGTGAGGTGAGTGCAATTGTATGGTAGTTTGAGCATTCTCTGGCATTGCCTTTCTTTGGAATTGGAATGAAAACTGACCTTTTCCAGTCCTGCGGCCACTGCTGAGTTTTCCAAAGTTGCTGGCATACTGAATGAAGCACTTTCACAGCATCATCTTTTAGGATTTGAAGTGGCTCAACTGAAATTCCATCACCTCCACTAGCTTTGTTCCTAGTGATGCTTCCTAAGGCCCATTGACTTCACACTCCTGGATGTCTGGCTCTAGGTGGGTGATCACACCATTGTGATTATCTGGGTCATTAAGACTTTTTTGTACAGTTCTTCTGTGTATTTTTGCCACCTCTTCTTAATATCTTCTGCTTCTGTTATGCCTGGGTGGTTTCTGTCCTTTATTGTGCCCATCTTTGCACAAAATGTTCCCTTGATGTCTTTAATTTTCTTGAAGAGATATCTAGTCTTTCCCATTCTATTGTTTCCCTTTATTTCTTTGCATTGATCACTTAGGAAGTCCTTCAAGAAACTCAGGGTGTAATCTGGGAGTAATTTCTGGATCCTAGAAACTGTGCTCTGCTTCCATTCCACAATCCTTGACACTATCGTGTTTCATGAAACAGTACAAGCCAGCCATGTCCTGAAAAACAGTCTCATATTTATCAATCCTTCCATGCAGGTCCAACTCCAGTCATCAGTTGAGCATGTTAGGAGTGGAAATGAGGGTTTCTTTTGTGGCTCAGTGGTAGGGAATCTGCCTGCCAATGTAGGAGACACTGGTTCAAGCTCTGGACCAGAAAGATTCATATTTCACAGAGCGATTTAGCCTGTGTGCCTCAAGTATTAAGCCAGTGCTTTATATACAGACTGCCATTACTGAGCCCCTGTGGGCTAGATCCTGTGCTCTGCAACAAGAGAAGCTACTGCTATGAGAAGCCCCCGCGCTGCAATTAAAGCATAACTTCTGCTCACTGCAGCTAGAGAAAAGCCCACACAGCAAAGACCCAGCGCAGTCAAATATAAGCACATAACAAACAAATAAATAAGACTTAAATGTTAAGAAAAAAAGGATGGAAATGAAATGTAAGACCGAATTCCACAGTCATGGCTGCCGGTAAGCACTTCAACTTTTTCCTCTCCTGATACAGCAGTCATTCCCCGAGGGTAAGAGCAGGTTTCTTCTTTATTTTTAATTCAAAGCCACTAGTGAATTTCAATGTCAGTTCATTTAAATGTATCTGAGTGCCAGGCACATTATAGATAAGAGTGTCTTGAGCTTGAAGTCTAAAGGAACACACTTTGACAAATCACTCGGGGTCAGTGGGGAGAAGGGCTTGGATTTCTCCCCTGCAGGAGATGACAACGGCAATCCCACAGTCATCAGTGACGGAGTGAGTGCAGCCCAAGGTTAGACCGTCACCTTCAGCGCAAGCTGTTCCAGAAAGGTACTCTTCCAGTTTACTTTTAATGGAAGAAAGGGAATCTCCATTTCTGCTACTGGAAACAGGGCCACTTTCTTGCGCAAGGGCACCAAGGAAAATAGATCTCAGTTTAGTCAGCTATAAGCTTGGCAGGTCCCTTTTCCTGTCCTCCAGGACCACCGTGAGAATGTGAACTCAGGAGCATCTTACTTACCCCAGGCCGGCTGCCCGCTCGGCTGGTGTAATGTCCTTGGTGGCCGCTAGAGGGCGACGAGCTTCCGGACAACCACGGTTGTCCCCTGCGCCCAGGGCCCACTTCCCTCTGACTCGGCTCAGGTGTCACTTCGGTGTGTTTAGAACGCCCTGGAAACAGAAGGCATGAAAACAGTTAAAGACAGGATTTCCAGACAAAATACAGGACCCAAGTTAAATCTGAATTTTAGACAAATAAATACAAATGTTAAATCATTCACTGTTTAAAATTCAGATTTAACCACGTGTTGTGTATTTTTCTTCTCTAAATATGACAGCTCTCATCAAAGGCCTAGGCGGGGGGCAGGAGGTGGGGTGGGTAGTGCAGAGAGACAGTTTTTACTGCCTTCCTATTTCTTGAATCTAGAACAAAGCTTTGCATCCTTCAGACTGGAAAGCCTTATTCTTCCACGGATGGCAGAAGAGCAGAGTTGCGCCCTGCAGCTGTGGCTAGGAGAAACATGTGTTCTCTACACCAAAACACCTCCATGATCTTCTCCGTGGACAAACGGATCATCAAAGTCCTTCCTGTGTTCAGAATTTCTCCAAAAGGTGTAAATATTTTTTTCAGAGAACATCCCAGCTCAGGCTGCCATAAACCAAACATCATGGACTGAGTGGCTTAAACAGCAGACATGGGTTTCTCACAGTTCTCAAGGTTAGACATCAGATATCTGGGTGCCAGCAGGGCTGAGTTCATGCTGGGGGCTCGCTTCTTGGCTTGCAACAGCCACAATCTTACTGTGTCTTTACATGCAGGGGGAAAAGCTCTGTTCCCTACATCCCCTTATAAAGGCACTAATCGCATTATGGGGCCTCAGCCTCACGATCTCATTGCACCTTAATCACCTCCCAAAGACCCACTTCCAAGTACCATCGCCTTGGGGTTAGGGCTTCAACGTATGGCTTCTGGGAGGATAAAAACATTCAGCCCATAGCAGAGGAAAAGAAGGAAAGCTCTGTCAATGAACTTCCTGAAAGATTGCTGGGCAACCTGTGGGAAATCAGTACCAGGCCAGAAGAAGGTATAGATTTAAAAGCCCAGGTTGACAGGCAACAGGCAATGAAGGGAACCAGGGGTGAAGACAAAAAAAATAAGGACCCCCAAGAAAAGGAGGGCCGGGGTTACAATTGCTACCTTTCCAGTTGATGCTTTTGTCCAATCCTGGAGTCCTTTTGGGGGTGCACTGAGAATCTAAATCCGTGGCTCATAGCAAGTTAACAATAACTTCGGAGGCCACCAGTGCACCGTCATGAATTGTTATTCATCAGTGATAAGTCTTCTCACACTGAAGGAAGTCAGTCTCAAGGAGCATTTTATTTCCCTGAGCACTTAGAAAATGCCCCTTGTGTCCTAATAAAGGGGACTTGTGCTCACCGTCGGCCAGCCTGTCTCTCTCTCCAAGCTTTGCTTCTTCCCTTGTTTTGTCTTCAGAGGTTACAAAGATACATGAAATAACGAGAAGGTTCTTAGGACAAATGTCTTTACAAGCATCACAAAAGGAAGCATTTCTTCTTTGCTTCCTTTACCCCAAGGTCGGTATCAAGCAGAGTTCCTAATTGCTGGAAGAAACTGCATCTGAGAGGACATTTAAATGACCTTGAAGCCACAGCACCATCCTGCACTCCTGCCGGTTGAGCATTTTTCCAAAACAATTGTTAAGCTGGTAACATTAATATCGAATTAAAGCAGCAGGGGGCACAATTTCTTCACAATGTGCTGGGCCTTTCTTTTTATTATTAGAAAAAGAAAAAAAAAAAAAACCCACCTAAGCTGTTTCTTTGTGCTGTTTTTGAGATCAACCCTACCGGGTAAATAATCCAGATCTCAAAATGTCACACACGTATTCATTTTACACAGAAAAAGGCAAACTAAGCCATCTAAGAGGAGTAGGTGAATTTACTGACAGTGCCCTGCTAATGATATCATTTCTGCACTAGTTATTCTTTATTTTTATTTTTTAAATAAACAATTACAGAGTGAGAATGTGTAGGGCTGTACTGTACATGCAAAGTCCTGCAGGCGAAGGCTTTTTAAAAAATTTATTTCAAGTTTCTCCCTAGAAACTCTGAGCCTGGTGGTTACCCCCATTCTCTGGGCCTCTAGAAAATTAGAAGGACGATTTCAAACAGTTGATTTCAGCAAGATTTGTGGCAGTTACTGGCAGGGGTTGTGTTTGGTACCTGTCTTGCGTTTTGAAACAGGTTGTGTATTTAGAATACCTCCAAATTAGGATGACTGTATTTTCTTTTCAATTTGCTAAAACAGAGTAGGAATCAGTGCACTTGACTCGTAGCTGCGTTCATATGTGTATACATATACATACACTGTTCATGTCAGAGTCCCGCTGCCAGCTCCTGCATTGTCCCACACTCAATGCTATCTTGAATTAATCACCTTATTTCTTTTGGCGTTCATTTTATTATCTTCAAAAACGAAAAGAGCTTATCCCTATCACACAAGAATACTGAAGATTCTGAAAATCTCACCATGCGTGCATGCTAAGTTGCTCAGTCATGTCCATCTCTTTGCAACCCCATGGACTGCAGCCTGCTAGGTTCCTCTGTCCATGAGGTTTTCCAGGCAAGAATACTGGAGTGGGTTGCCATGCCCTCCTCCAGGGGATCTTCCTGACCCAGGGATCAAACCTGCGTCTCTTATGTTTTCTGCACTGGCAGGTGAGTTCTTTACCACTAGAACCACCTTTAATCACTGAAGAGGTCACCTTAGCAAGCTCTTTGGGCTTCCCTGGTGGCTCAGCAGGAAAGAATCTGCCTGCAATGCAGGAGACAAGGGTTTGATCCCTGGGTTGGGAAGATTCACTTGGAGTGGGGCATGCCAGCCCACTCCAGTATTTTTACCTGGAGAATCCCACGGACAGAGGCACTTGGCAGGAGACAGTCCATGGGGTCTCAGAGTCGAACACGACTGAAGCAACTGCACACACACGCCTGCAAGAGCTCTTTAAAATAATTCTTACTAAATTCAGTACTAGTAACAGCCCACACTTGCACAGAACTACTTCTGTTTCAAGTTTGAATTTTTTTTTTTTTTTACCTTTATCAACTCATCAAATTCTTCTTTGGAGGGGTTAAGAAATTTGCCCAGATTCACTGATTTTGTAAAAGGTGCAGCAGAGATACAAAGACACACACTGGCTTTAAAACTTATGGGCAAAATGTAGGATTTTAAAATTTTAATTTTTGGAATATGTAATAATTCACAGGTTTTAAAAGCCAAAATGGTACACAGTGAGAAGTTTTGGTTCCACTCCATCCACCCAGTTCTGCCATCTGCTCACTCCCTTGCAGTACACACAACCAGTATTTTCTGCAATTACAAACAAAAACAAATGTGAAGTTTATCCTCCCCTTCATGAAACAGAAAGCATTGCATTGTGGTCACTATGCTAAACTTTGCTTTTCCACTGAAACATTTGCCCTGGGACCTTCCCAGAACACAACAGAGAAGGCATCCTCCTTTGAATTCAGCTGCATAGCATTCCATTGTGAGGACCTACCATAGTTTCCTTATTTATTTTTGAAAGATTATTAATTCATTCATTTATTTATATTATTTGGCTGTGCTGACAAGCATGTGGGGTCCTACTTCCCCAACCAGGGATCAAACCCTTGTCCCATGCATTGGAAGTGTGGAGCCTTAAACACTGGACTGCCAGGGAAATCCTGCTGCTGCTGCTACTGCTAAGTCGCTTCAGTCATGTCCAACTCTGTGCGACCCCATAGACGGCCTCCTACCAGGCTCCTCTGTCCCTGGGATTCTCCAGGCAAGAACACTGGAGTGGGTTGCCATTTCCTTCTCCAATGCATGAAAGTGAAAAGTCAAAGTGAAGTCGCTCAGTCATGTCCGACTCTTTGCGACCCCATGGGCTACAGCCTACCAGGCTCCTCCATCCATGGGATTTTCCAGGCAAGAGTACTGGAGTGGGTTGCCATTGCCTTCTCTGAGGGAAGTCCTACCGTAGTTTAATTAACCACTCTCCACCTACAGAAATGGCTTGCTTCTCATCTTGCTGTGCCATGCTAAGTTGCTTCAGTCGTGTCTGACTCTGTGTCCTCATGTACTGTAGCCCACCAGCCACCTGCCAGGCTCCTCTGTCCATGGGATTCTCCAGGGAAGAAGACTGGAGTGGGTTGCCGTGCCCTCCTCCAGGGGATATTCCTGAACCAAGAAACAAACTCACACCTCTTACAACTCCTGTTTGGCAGGCAGGTTCTTTACCACTATTGCCACCTGGGAAACCCTCTCATCTTACAGTATTGGTCAACTCCACATCCCGTGCCTGTGTGTATCATTTTGTAACTGTGCAGAGATTTCTGCAAGAAGAGTTCCCAGAAGGAGGAGAATTGGGTTAAAGAGTAAAGTATTTGTAACATGTATTGCATAGATATTGCCACACAGTACCCACTCAAGATGACACTGTTTCTGCCTCTCCCAGAAACATTGAAATCACTCATTTTCTCAGTCTCACTAACAGAGTATATTTTTGAAATTTTGCCAATATGACAAGTGAGGAGAGCATCTTGAGATTTTTTTTTAAATTAGCATTTTTAAAATTATGAGTAATATTGAGTTTATTTTCATTGGATTAAGGGCCATTTGGGAAGATCCCCTGGAAGAGGGCACGGCAACGCACTCCAGTATTCTTGCCTGGAGAATCCCATGGACGGAGGAGCCTGGTGGGCTACAGTCCATGGGATCACAAAGAGTTGGACATAAATGAGCGACTAAGCATAGCACAGCATACTTCTTTTTATGTGATTTGTCTATGTCCTTGCCTGTTTATCTGTTTTATCTCAACTTTAAGCAGTTTATATATATATATATAAACTGTTTATATATATTAGAAAAATAAACCATTTTCACATGACAGGAGTTGCAAATATTTTTCTTGCTTTGCATTTGCTTCCTATTTTGAGTTTCTGAGTGTATTTTTAAATTTTTATGTGCTTGAATTAAGATAGAAGACTTTATCTTGGGGGTGGTCCTAAGATGGTGGAGGAATAGGATGGGGAGACCACTTTCTCCCTCACAAATTCATCAAAAGAATATTTCAGCGCTGAGTAAACTTCACAAAACAACTTCTGGACGCTGCCAGAGGACATTAGGCACCCAGAAAAGCAGATCATTGTCTTCAAAAACAGGTAGGAAAAAATATAAAAGACAAAAAAAGAGACAAATGAGGTAGGGAGAGAGCTCCGTCCTGGGAAGGGAGTCTTAAAAAGATAGAAGTTTCCAAGTACCAGGAAACACTCTCACTCCTGGGTCTGTGGCGAGCCTTGGAAGCACAGAGGGCAACATAACAGGGAGGAAAAATAAATAAATAATTAAAACCAACAGATTACAAGCCCAGTGGTAACTCCCCCAGCGGAGAAGCAGCGCGATGCCCGCATCCACCACTAGCAAGTGGGGGCTGGGCAGGGAGGCGTGGGCTGCAGTGCTTAGAGTAAGGATTGGGCCTGAATGCCCCAAGGGTGATCAGAGCGAACTAACTTGGGCTAGCAAATCAGACTGTGGGATAGCTACCACACGAAAAGCTCTAACATAAGACACTGCCAGGACCGCACACTGAACAAAGGACAGAAGAGAAATAGCCGGCTGCAGACCATCCCCCTCTGGTGACAGGCAGCCAGAGTTTAAAATTATGAGTAATATTGAGTTTATTTTCATTGGATTAAGGGCCATTTGGGAAGATCCCCTGGAAGAGGGCACGGCAACGCACTCCAGTATTCTTGCCTGGAGAATCCCATGGACGGAGGAGCCTGGTGGGCTACAGTCCACGGGGTCACAAAGAGTTGGACATAAATGAGCGACTAAGCATAGCACAGCATACTTCTTTTTATGTGATTTGTCTATGTCCTTGCCTGTTTATCTGTTTTATCTCAACTTTAAGCAGTTTATATATATATATATAAACTGTTTATATATATTAGAAAAATAAACCATTTTCACATGACAGGAGTTGCAAATATTTTTCTTGCTTTGCATTTGCTTCCTATTTTGAGTTTCTGAGTGTATTTTTAAATTTTTATGTGCTTGAATTAAGATAGAAGACTTTATCTTGGGGGTGGTCCTAAGATGGTGGAGGAATAGGATGGGGAGACCACTTTCTCCCTCACAAATTCATCAAAAGAATATTTCAGCGCTGAGTAAACTTCACAAAACAACTTCTGGACGCTGCCAGAGGACATTAGGCACCCAGAAAAGCAGATCATTGTCTTCAAAAACAGGTAGGAAAAAATATAAAAGACAAAAAAAGAGACAAATGAGGTAGGGAGAGAGCTCCGTCCTGGGAAGGGAGTCTTAAAAAGATAGAAGTTTCCAAGTACCAGGAAACACTCTCACTGCTGGGTCTGTGGCGAGCCTTGGAAGCACAGAGGGCAACATAACAGGGAGGAAAAATAAATAAATAATTAAAACCAACAGATTACAAGCCCAGTGGTAACTCCCCCAGCGGAGAAGCAGCGCAGATGCCCGCATCCACCACTAGCAAGTGGGGGCTGGGCAGGGAGGCGTGGGCTGCAGTGCTTAGAGTAAGGATTGGGCCTGAATGCCCCAAGGGTGATCAGAGCGAACTAACTTGGGCTAGCAAATCAGACTGTGGGATAGCTACCACACGAAAAGCTCTAACATAAGACACTGCCAGGACCGCACACTGAACAAAGGACAGAAGAGAAATAGCCGGCTGCAGACCATCCCCCTCTGGTGACAGGCAGCCAGAGCCGGAAGGGCTGGAAGGGGGCAATCACAGCCCCAGAGAGACATTACCAAACTGCAAGAAAGCTTCTTTGCTAACTAAGACTTCTTGGGGTTCTGGACAGTCATCATCTGCTTAAGTAGGGGTGCCACTTGTACACCCAGAAAACTGAATAGCAGGGACGGGAAAGGTGATAAGTTGAGCGACTGCACTTGCCAAACACCCGAGCTGCTTGGACCTGGGAAGGGCACAAAACGCAGGCCCAACCAAGTCTGTGCCTCTGAGGACTACCTGAGTGCCTGAGCCTGAGCGGCTTAGACCGGGGAGGTGCATGCAGCCCAGGGCCAGCCTCAGATGGTTCCTGGCAGAGCAACCTAGAGCCTGAGTGGTGTGCGCCGTGAGCAGGCATGAGCAGGGGCAGGCCCAGTGTGACTGAGACACTATGAACACACGCCAGTGTTATTTCTTTGCAGCATCTCTCCCTCCCCACAGCATGACTGAACAAGTGAGTCTAAAAAAAAAAGGTGTCCACCACAGTCCCCCTTGTGTAAGGGCAGAACATAGACACTGAAGAGACCAGCAAACAGAAGAAGCTAAAACAGAGGGAACCACCTTGAAAGTATAGATCTTGAGAAATATAAGCCAGACCAAGGAACTATCCGAAAATGAACTAACCACACACTGCCCACAACAACACCAGAAAAAGTCTCAGATATACCTTTACTATTTTTATGATCATTCTTTTTTTTGTTTTGTTTTTTTCTTCCTCTTTTTTCTTTTTAGTTTTAACATTTTTAAGTTCTCTATCTCTCCTTTAATTTTTATTTTTATAACCTACTATTACTTTAAAAAAAAAGACCCTATTTATAAAGCAAATGCCATGTAT
>SJXQ01001812.1:58986-75143 GCA_006408695.1 Aepyceros melampus | reverse complement strand
GAAAGCTAGACAACTCAAGTGACTGCATCCAGTACTTTTCTGTGTGTGGCAAGATGCAGAGGTGCAGGTGACATTCTTTGTCCACACCAGACATGGAGAGAGGGCCTATTACTGGGAATCCCCGCAGGGGCAGGTGTTGCAGACCGTAGCTCCTGCCTGGTGGTGGGAGGAATGTGAAATGTCCCAGCGAGTGAACTGGTATGACAGGGACCAAGCAGGGCCAGGAGGCAGGCTGAGGACACAGATGCCCTGAATCCAAACATGCGGATGTGCTTTTGGGCAAGTGTGTGCTGGGACAATGGAAAGATAGGGTGATCACTCACCTGAGGTCTGAATGAAAGTGAGCAGGGATTTTGAAAGTGAGACAAGCCCCGTTTGCCCACTGGTGGAGGCCGGGCACTGGAACTTGATGGCTTAGGAGCCCTGTAGGCTCTGAGCTCTCTCCCGGTCCTGGATGAGTTTTCAAACATTAAGTCATGAGGTCTTCCCTGGTGGCTCCGGGGTAAGGAATCTACCTGCCCATGCAAGAGACACGCGTCCCATCCCTGATCCATGAAGATCCCACATGCCTCAGAGCACTTAATACTGTGCGCCACAACTAGTGATCCCATGTTCTAATACCTGTGCTCTGCAACAAGAGAAGCCACCATGATGAGAAGCCTGTGCATCCCAACTAGAGAAAAGCCCGTGCAGCAATGAAGACCCAGCACAGCCATAAATACATAAATAAATGCATAATTATTTAAAATTAATTAAATAATCATTTCGGTCTCACCTCTGCTGGTGGGATCTTAGTTCCCTAACTAGAGGTTGAACCTGCACCCTCAACACTGAAAGCACTGAGTCCTACCCACTTGATGGCCAGGGAATTCCCCAGGAATGACTCTGTAAAATCAGCTCTATTGAAGGATGATTAGCATACAGTAAAATTCATGATTTGCTTCATGAGATCTGACACATAATACAGTCATGTAAGTGAAAGTTGCTTAGTCGTGTCTGACTCTGCAATCCCATGAACTCGTCGTGGAATTCTCCAGGCCAGAATACTGAGGTGGGTAGCCTTTCCCTTCTCCAGGGGATCTTCCTAACTCAGGGATCAAACCCAGGTCTCCCACATTGTGGGCAGATTCTTTACCAGCTGAGCCACAAGGGAAGTCTAATACAGTCGTGTAAGCACCGCTATAATTATGATACGGAACTGTTGCATCACTGCAGAAAGCTTCCTCATGGCTCTTTGCGGTCTCCTTCCCCTACCCAGAGCCTGGCATTTTCCTATCCCTGTATCTGTGTCTTCTCTAGAACTGTCTACACGTAGAATCCAAGCATGTGCAATATTTCATGTCTGGCTTTTTTCACTCAACAGGATGCCTTTGAGTTCATCTCTATGGCTATTTGTATCAGGACTTTGTTCTTCTTTCTTGCTAAGAAGCATTCTTTTGTCCAGATGGATCACAGGCAGCTTATTCCATTAACGTTTGATAGACAGGTAGGTTGTTTCCAGTTCGGGGCTTTCATGAATAAGGTGACTCTGAGCCCTTGAGTGCAAGCCTTTCCATGCTTTAGCTTCTCCAGCAGGCAGCCTTAGCCCTGGGACAGCCAGCTCCTGTGATAAATAGGTTTCATTTGATAAGAAAGCAGCAGATTGTTTTCTACATGCCTCAGATCGGTTTGCATTCCCACAAGCACAGTTCCATTTGCTCTCCATCTTCACCAGCCCTTGCTATGATTGGTCTGTCATTTTTCTTTAGCTTCTTTCAATTTTAACCATTTCAGTGGTATTTTATTCAGGTTTTATTTTGCATTTTCTTTTGACTGATGATGTTGAAAATCTTTTTATATACTTACTTGCCAGTTGTCTATATTCTTTGGTGAAGAATATAGAATTCTTTGGTTCAATCTTTGGCACTTTTAAAAAGTTTTCTCTCTCATTTTCTTTCCATTTTGTGTGTATTTTGGTTACAAGTCCTCCAACAGAAAGGTTTTATAAATAGTTTCTCCCACCCTGTGGCAAATGGTTTTCTAAGTTTGACAAAGTCTAATTTTAATATTTTTTTCTATCATGGTTTGGGTTTTTGTGTCCTCTTCAAAAAGTCTTTGAATAATTCACTGTCGCAGAGATATTCTTCTATGATTTCTTCTAGGTGTATATTTCTAGCTCCTAGAGTTAAGTCTATGATTCATTTCAAGTTAAATCTTATGCATAGTATGAGGTAAAAGTCTGGGTTCCTTGTTTTCTGTGTGGATACAAATTTGTGCTAGAACTAGTGGTTCAGAAAACTGTCCTTTTCATCTTGAATTACCTTGCACCTTTCCTGAAAATTGATCATATGCGTGTAGGTCTTATTTTTTCTGGACTCACAATTCTGTTCCTTTGATTTCTATGCCTATCCTTATAGCTTATACCAAGGCTGGCTACACTGCCTATTTTAAAAAAAATTATGTATGTCTTTATTTATTGTGTGGCTGTGCTGGGTTTTGGTTGCTGCTTGGGCTTTTTTCTAGTTGCAGAGAATGGGGGCTACTTTCCAGTTGTTGTGCATAGTCTTCTCATCGTGGTCATTTCTCTAGTTGGGGAGCACGGGCTCTAGGGTATGAGTCTAGACCACAGGCTCAATAGATATGGCAGAAGTGTTTAAGTGCTCCTAGACAAACATGATCCTCCTGGACCAGGGATAGAACGCGTATCTCCTGCATTGGCAGGCAGACTCTACCACTGAGCCACTAGGGAAACCCAAGGCTACGCTATCTTGACTACTCTAGAGTGATAGTAATTTATTTTTTTGGATCATACTGCACAGCTTGTGGGGATCTTACTTCCCTGATAAAGGATCAAACCCGTGCCCTCTGTGGTGAAAGCTCAGAGTCCTAACCCCTGGACTGCCAGAAAATTCCCTATTGTAAGTCTTAAAATCAGATAGCATAAATCTTGTAAATTTGTTCTTTCTCAAAATGCTTTTGGCTAGTGTAGGTAATTTGCATTTCCATGTAAATTTTAAAATCAGCTTGTCTGTTTCTACCAAAAAATAAAAAAAGCCTGCCAGGATTTTAATTGCTATTACATTGAATTGTAGATAAATCTGGGGAAAATTGGCATCGTAACAATAACAAGTCTTTCAACCCAAGAATGTGGTGTTTCTTTCCATTTATTTAAGTTTCTTTAGTTTCTCTCAGCAATATTTTGTCGTTTTTGATATACAGGTTTTACACATATGTTAAGTTATCCCTAAATGTTCACATTTTTGATGCTATTGTAAATGGTAGTTTTAAACTTCAATTTCTGATTGCTGTTAGTTTATAAAAATACTAATGATTTTTGGATATTGACTGTTATCCTTCAACTTTGCTAAACACTTGGTTCTACTGGTTTTTGCAGATTTCTTAGAACTTTTTCTTACATAGGCATTCATGTTCTTTCTGAATCAAGACACTCTTACTTTTTTTTTTTTCCTGATCTGTATGCCTTTTATTCCCTTTTCGTGCCTTACTGCACTTGCTAGGGCCTCCAGTGCAGCAAAGGGTGAAAGTGATAATAACAAACAGCCTTGCCTTGTTCCTGATCATAAGGGAAAAGCAATCTGTCACCATTAAATACGACAGTAACTGTGGGTTTTTCGTAGACACCCTTTATCATGCTGAGGCAGTTTTCCTCTATTCCTAGTTTACTGAAAGCTTTTTATCATGAGTGGGTGTGGAATTTTATCAAATGTTTTCTTGCAGCTATTGAGATGATCATGTGATTTTCTTTTTTTTATTGTTGCCTTGTTAATATGGTCAATTACACTGACTGATTTTCAGCTGTGGAAGCAAACTGTCTCCTTATTTGGTCATGATATGTTATCTTTTTACATATTGCTAGATACAATTTGCTAAATTGTAAAAAAAATTTTGCCTCACAGCTTGTAAGATCTTAGTTCCCTGACCACGGATTGAACCTAGGACCTTGGCAGTGAGAGCATGAGTCCTAACCACTGAAATGCCAGGGAGTTCCCTGAGTTGCTAAAATTTTGATTAGTACTTTTACATCATGTGTGTTCATGAGCGATACTGCTCTGTAGTTTGCTCTTCATGTAATGTTTTCAGTTTTGGTAAAAGATAATGCTAACCTTGCAAACTGAGTTAGGAAGTGTTCCCTCCTCTCCTATTTTCTGGAAGAGTTCATGTTGAATTGGTGTTATTTCTTCCATAACATTTGGTACAGTTTTCCAGGGAAGCCATACAAGCTTGGAGTTTTCTTTGTGAGAATGATTTTTGCTACAAACTCAACTCCTTTAATGACTATAGGATTAGTCAGGTTATTTATTTCTTCTTTAATGAAATTCTATAGAAATTTCATAGAATTCCTCCATTTCATCTAATTATTGCCATATGTATTTTTACAACATTCCCTTAATATCCTTTTAATGTTTATAAGATCTGCATTTTTGACCCCTCCTTCATTTTTGATATTGGTAATTTATATCTTGTCTCCATTTTTCCTGAGCGGACTGGCTAGAGGTTTATCAATTTCATTAATCTTTTCAAAGATCAGCTTTTGGTTTCATATATTTACTATATTATTTTTCTGTTTTCTAGTTTATTGATTTCTGATCTTTATTAGTTTCTCCCTCCTACCTAATTTTTATTTAATTTACTCTCATTGCTAGAGGGAATGCTGTCCAATTCATCAATCGCCTAATAAAGACAATTAGATCTTCAAATTCACTTTCTGAATTTTTTTAACAGTATACACATAGATCAATGAAACAAAATTAAAAACCTAAGACTATATGTGAAATGTTATATATAATTTATATACATACATTTATTATAAAAATAGTATTATAAATCAGTTGGTAAAAGATGAATTATTGAATGAAAGATATTGGGGAAACTGGAAAGTGATCTGAAAAAAAATTCATTTGGGTCACTACCTCACACTTTATAGCAAAAGAAATGCCAGACAGAGGAAAGGTTGGAATGTGACAGCAAGGAGATCAAATGAGTCAATCCTACCGGAAATCAATCCCGAATATTCACTGGAAGGACTGATGCTAAAGCTGAAACTCCAATACTTTGCCCACCTGATGTGAAGAGCTGACTCATTAGAAAAGACCCTGATGCCGGGAAAAATGAAGGCAGGAGGAGAAGTGGGCCACCGAGGATAAGATGGTTGGATGGCATCACTGACTCAATGGACATGGGTTTGAGCAAACTCCAAGAGATACTGGAGAACAGGGAAGCCTGGAGTGCTTTAATCCATGGGATTGCAAAGAGTCAGATACTGAACAACACTAGAAGAAAACATGGGAGAATTTTTCTCTCTTGCTGTGGACAAGCTATCCTCATTATAGTAAAACAAACACACAGATAGATAAAATAAGAAGCTATAAAAGAAAACACAAATAAATTCTAGGTCTCCCCCCAGTTTTATTGACTTGAAATTGTAAATATTTAGGTATACTGAGTGATATTTTGATGTACATATTCATCACCCCATCAGTTCCCTTTTTAAATTTTTTTTTGGTGGTGGTGAGAGCCCTTGAGATCTACTCTCTTAGCAGAGTTCGAGTATACTATCATGCCATACATTAGATCTTCAGAACTTATTGAACTTATAACTGAAAATGTGTACCCTTTTCCAACATCTTCCCATTTCAGCTGGCCCACAATCTTTAGTACTCACCGTTCTCTGTTACTACGTGTTCCACTTTTTGGATTCTATGTATAAGTGAGATCATTTGTCTCTCTGTATTATTTCACTTAAATTCATTAAGTTCAACTACTTGACAATTTTTAAAAATTCTTGTACAGAAAATAAGTCATAAGAGAAAGAACAAAATTGATTTGGGACTTTTCTCCTTTTCTAATATAAATAGTTAATGTTGCACATTTTCCTCTAATCACTTATTTAATTGAATTCCCAATTTATGATATGTGATGTCTTTAGTTTTATTCAATTACAAATATTTTCTACTTTAACTTGTGATTTCTCCTTCGATCCATGGGTTACTTAGAAGCATATATTTTTTTCATTTCCAAATAGAAATTTCCTTGTGATCAGAAATCCTGTTTTGTGTGATTTCTATCCTGTGTGACTTACTGAGGCTTGCTCTATTGCCTAGCAAGTTGTCTCTGTGGGTGAATGTTACATATTATTTGAGAAGAATATGTATACTCTTGTTGTCAGATGTAGTTGTCCATAAATATCAGTTAGGTCACTCTGGTTGATAGTGTTGTTCAAATCTTCTTTAGCTTAATGATTTTTTTTTTACTATTTATTTTGTCAGTTACTGAGAAAGGAATAGGAAAACCTCCAACTATGTTTTTAGATTTGTCTATTTTCAGATCAGTTTGGTGCTGTCAATTTTTTTTTCATGTACTTGGGAACTCTGTTATAGGGTGCTTACATATTTAAAATGATTATATCTTCTTGATGATTTGTCCTTTTTCCATTATGAAATATTCCTCTTTACCTCAGGTAATATTCCTTGCCTTGAAGTCTACTCTATCTGATGTTAATGTAGCTATACCGACTTTTTTACGTTCAGTGTTTTACATGGTGTATCTTTTCCTGTCCTTTTACTTGCAACTTCTCTGTGTCTTTGTGCATGTAAATAGCACAGAGCTATTTTATCTAGCCTGATGTTCTCTGCCTTTTAACTGGTGTTTGTGGCAGATTGTGTTTTTCAAAGGTAGCCGCAACAATATTTTCCATCCCACATGCTCTTCTGGAACCTTTCCATTTTCCCATCAAAAGGTGGTATTTAACCCTCTCCCTATAATCTGGGCAGACTTGTGACTTACTTCTAATCAAGATGATATGGTAAAAGTGGTGCTGCTTGATTTCTGAGGCTAGATCAGGAAAGGCAATGCAAAAAAAAAAAAAGGAAAGGCAATGCAGCCTTTAGCTACCACGTGATCGATCAGTCCAAGTGCCCTGAAGCTGCCATGCTATGAAGAGGCCCAAGGTAGCCCTTGACAGAGAGACCACATGAAAATGCTCTGAGACGACATGAAGATGGAAAGAAAGGTACCTAACCAGCTCTAAGCTGCCGCAGCTGAAGCCACTGTCTAATGACAACCGTGTGAAAGACCTTCAGTCAGCACTGCCCAGTTGAGCCCTTATCACATCTTTTTTAAAAAACAAAACAAAACTGTGGAATCACTGGATAATAGGTCCTCCTTTGTTTAGCTTTTTGAGGAATGCCTATCCCATTTACTTGACTCACAGAAACCATGCACAATAAGAAAATGATTTTAACTATTTAAAAACACTAGGGGAGGGAGGTGGGAGGGGGGTTCAGGATGGGGAACACATGTACACCCATGGCTGATTCATGTCAATGTATGGCAAAAACCAATACAATATTGTAAAGTAACTAGCCTATAATTAAAATAAATTAATTAATAAAAAAATAGAAACACTAAATTTTGGAGCGATTTGTTACACAACAGCAGTAACAGGAATAGTTTTAGTATATTTGGTCCATTGATATTTTACCAAAATTATTGATATCTTTGGGTCGATCATCTCAATGTTTGATTTCTATTTGTTCCATCCTTTTTTCTTCTTTTTCTCCTTTTCTCCCCCCTTCTTCAGGGGGAGAGGAAAAACTGGATTTTGTCAGTATTTCATCTTTATTGCCTTGGTAGTTCTTAATCTTTGGCGTTATTTTAAACATTGTTGCTCTAGAAACTACCATTTGTTTCTTTGGTTTAGCACACTCTATCCTCAAAAAAAAAATTCTACTACTTTATAAACAATGTAAGACTGTTACAACAGTATTCCAATTCCTTTAGTCCCAACTTTTGTGTTCTGGTTGTTATATAATTATTTTCACACACAACATACAAAAAGATAACTCTACCTTCCATTGTTATTATTTTTACTCCAAAGAGTAAAATAGTCATATCTTAACTCTTTCTGGTCTTTTTCATTCCTTTCTTCAGTCTGATATAATTTATCTTCCATTTGGGGATATAGAATTCCAGATTAATTATTTTTTCTTTTTTCCCTAGCATTTGAAGGTGTTGTTTCATTACTCTCTGGCCTCCATTTGTTTATAGATTAGGAGTCTGCTATCACTCTTAGTATTCCTCTGGATATAGTATGTCTTTTCTTCTCTGACTGCTTTCAAGGTTTTAAAGAAATTTTGTTTTTTAGCAGTTTGACTATGAAGTGCCTAGGGGGTATTGGATTATGATAAATACATTATTATGTTAAAGTTTCTGTCTGGTAATTATAACCTCTAGGCCATCTATGAGTCTGGTTTCATTATTTATTTTCTTTTGATGATGGATCCTATTTCCTTGCTTTTCTACATGTATCTTTTTAAAAAAGAAATGAATGCCAGACATTGTATGTAATAGAATAGTAGGGAGTATAATAAATAACATTAATGCCCTATATCCTGAGAAAACCACAATTTAAAAGGACTCATGCTCCCCAGTGTTCATTGCAGCACTATTGACAATAGCCAGGACATAGAAGGGCTTCCCTGGTGGCTCAAATGGTAAAGAACCTGCCTGCAATGCAGGAGATCCAGGTTCAATCTCTGAGTCAGGAAGATGCCCTAGAGAAGGGAACGGCTACCTACTCCAATATTCTTGCCTGGAGAATTCCATGGACAGAGGAGCCTGGTAGGACATAGAGACAATCTAAATGTTTATTGAGAGATGAATGGATAAAGAAGATGTAGTACATATATACAATGGAATATTAGCCATAAAAAGGAACAACGTTGGGTCATTTGTGAAGATGTGGAAGGACCTAGAGTCTGTCATACAGAGTGAGGTAAGCCTGAAAGAGAAAAACAAATATCATATATTAACACATATATATGGAATCTAGAAAAATGCTACTGATGAACCTATTTGCAAGGCACAGGTAAAGACACAGATGTAGACATGTGGACACAGGGGGAGATGGGGAGGGTGGGATGAATTGGAAGATTGGGATTAACATATATACACTACCATGTAGAAATAGACAGCTAGTGGGAAGCCTCTGTACAACACAGGGAGCTCAGCTCACTGTTCTGTGATGACCTAAAGGGGTGGGATGGGGGTGGGGTAGGAGGGAGGTCCTAGAGGGAGGGGATTTATGCACACATATAGCTGACAGAATGGAAACCACAATTATTAAAAATGAATCTGATCACTTGGATCACAACCTTGTCTGACTCAATGAAACTATGAGCCATGTCACATAAGGCCACCAAGATGGACGGGTCATGGTGGAGAGTTCTGACAAAATATGCTACACTGGAGAAGGGAATGGCAAACTGCTTCAATATTCTTGCCTTGAGAACCTCATGAACAGTATCAAAAGGCAAAAAGATAGGACACTAAAAGATGAACACCCCAGGTCAGTACGTACCCAAAATGCTACTGGAGATCAGTGGAGAAATAACTCCAGAAAGCATAAGAGGCTGAGCCAAAGAGAAAACAACACCCAGCTGTGAATGTGACTGGTGGTGGAAGTAAAGTTCCATGCTGTAAAGAGCAATATTGCATAGGAACTTGGAATGATAGGTCCATGAATCAAAGTAAATTGGAAGTGATCAAACAGGAGATGGCAAGAGTGAACATTGACATTTTAGGAATCAGTGAACTAAAATGGACCAGAATGGGTGAATTTAATTCAGATGACCATTGTATCTACTACTGTGGGCAAGAATCCCTTAGAAGAAATGGAGTAGCCCTCATAGTCAACAAAAGAGTCCAAAACTCAGTACTTGGATGCAATCCCCAAAATGACAGAATGATCGCTGTTCTTTTCCAAGGCAAACCATTCACTATCACGGTAATCCAAGTCTATGCCCTGACCAGTAACACTGAAGAAGCTGAAGTTGAACGGTTCTATGAAGATATACAACACTTTCTAGAACTAACACACCAAAAAAGATATCCTTTTCATCATAGGGGACTGGAATGCAAAAGGAGGAAGTCGAGAGATACCTGGAGTAACAGGCAAGTTTGGCCTTGGAGTACAAAATGAAGCAAGGCAAAGGCTAACAGAGTTTTGCAAAGAGAACGCACTGGTCATAGCAAACACTGTCTTCCAACAACGTAAAAGATGACTCTACACATTGACATCACCAGATGATCAGTACCAAAATCACACTGATTATATTCTTTGCAGCCGAAGATGGAGAAGCTCTATACAGTCAGCAAAAACAAGACTGGGAGCTGACTGTGGCTCAGATCGTGAACTCCTTATTGCAAAATCCAGATGTAAATGAAGAAAGTAAGGAAAACCACTAGATCATTCAGAAAGAAAGTAAAGAAGTAAGTGAAGTCACTCAGTCGAGTCTGACTCTTTGCAACCTCATGGACTGTAGCATGCCAGGCTCCTCTGTCCATGGAATTTTCCAGACAAGGATACTGGAGTGGGTTGCCATTTCCTCCTCCAGGGGATCTTCCCGACCCAGGGATCGAATCAGAGTCTCCCACACTGCAGGCAGCCTCTTTACTGTCTGAGCCACCAGGGAAGCAGGTATGACCTAAATCAAATCCCTTATGATTATACAGTGGATTTAAGGGATTAGATCTGATAGACAGAGTACCTGAAGAACTATGGACAGTTTGAAACATTGTATAGGAGGCAATGATCAAGATCATCCCCAAGAAAAAGAAATGCAAAAAGGCAAAATGGTTGTCTGAAGAGGTCTTACAAATAGCTGAGAATAGAAGAGAAACAAAAGGCAAAGGAAAAACGGAAAGATATAAATGCAGAGTTCCAAAGAATAGCAAGGAGAGATAAGAAAGGCTTCCTAAGTGAGCAATGTAAAGAAATAGAGGAGAACAACAGAATGGGAAGGACTAGAGATTTCTTCAAGAAAATTAGAAATACCAAGGAGATATCATGCAAAAATGGGCACAGTAAAGGACAGAAATGGTATGGGCCTAACAGAAGCAGAAGATATTAAAAAGAGGTGGCAAGAATACACAGAAGAACTATACAAAAAAAGATCTTAATGACCCAGATAACCACAATGGTGTAATCATTCACCTAGAGCCAGACATCCTGGAGTGCGAAGTCAAGTGGGCCTTAGGAAGCATCACTAAGAACAAAGCTAGTGGAGGTCATGGAATTCCAGCTGAGCTATTTCAAATCCTAAAAGATGATGCTGTGAAAGTGCTCCACTCAATGTGCCAGCAAATTTGGAAAACTCAGCAATGGCCGCAGGAATGCAAAAGGTCAGTTTTCATTCCAATTCCAAAGAAAGGCAATGCTAAAGAATGCTCAAACTACTGCACGTTGTACTCATCTCACATGCTAGCAAAGTAATGCTCAAAATTCTCCAAGCCAGGCTTCAACAGTATGTGAACTGAGAACTTTGAGATGTTCAAGATGGATTTAGAAAAGGCAGAGGAACCAGAGATCAGATTGCCAACATCCGCTGGATTATAGAAAAGGCAAGAGAATTCCAGAAAAACATCTACTACTTTATTGACTATGCCAAAGCCTTTGACTGTGTGGATCACAATAAACTGTGGCAAATTCTTCAAGAAATGGGAATACCAGACCACCTGACCTGCCTCCTGAGAAGTCTGTATGCAGGTCAAGAAGCAACAGTTAGAACCAGACATGGAACAATGGACTTGTTCAAAATTAGGAAAGGAGTACATCAAGGCTGTATATTGTCACCCTGCTTATTTAACTTATATGCAGAGTACATCATGAGAAATGCCAGACTGGATGAAGCACAAGCTGGAATCAAGATTGCTGGGAGAAATATCAATAACCTTAGATATGCAGATGACATCACCCTTATGGCAGAAAGTGAAGAGCCTCTTGATAAAAGTGAAAGAGGAGAGTGAAAAAGCTGGCTTAAAACTCAATATTCCAAAAAGGAAGATCATGGCATCCGGTCCCATCACTTCATGGCAAATAGATGGGGAAACAATGAAAACAGTGACAGACTTTATTTTCTTGGGCTTCAAAATCACTGCAGATGGTGACTGCAGCCATGAAATTAAAAGATGCTTGCTCCTTGGAAGAAAAGCTATGACAAATCTAGACAGCATATTAAAAAGCAGAGACATTACTTTGCCAACAAAGGTCTGTCTAGTCAAAGCTATAGTTTTTCCAGCAGTCCTGTATGGATGTGAGATTTGGACCATAAAGAAAGCTGAATGCTGAAGAATTGATGATTTTGAACAGTGGTGTTGGAGAAGACTCTCGAGAGTCCTTTGCACTACAAGGAGATCCAACCAGTCAATCCTAAAGGAAATCAGTTTGGAATATTCATTGGAAGCTGAAGCTCCTATATTTTGCCCCCTGATTCGAAGAACTGACTCACTGGAAAAGACCCTGGTGCTGGGAAAGACTGAAGGCAGGAGGAGAAGGGGATGACAGAGGATAAGATGGTTGGATGGCATCACCAGCTCAATGGACATGAGTTTGACCAAGCTCTGGGAGTTGATGAAGGACAGAGAAGCCTGGCATGCTGCAGTCCATGGGGTCACAAGGGGTTGGACATGACTGAGCGACTGAACTGAACTGAACAGCTGACTTTGTTGTACAGCAGAAACTAACACAGCATTGTAAAGCAATTATACTTCAATTATAAAACAAAGCAGAAACATATTTATGTCCCCCCAAAACCATGCCTCCTCTTCTGTTAAACTATTTGTGTGTGTGTGTGTGTGTGTGTTGGATGTTGGTTCTGAGTCAATTTGCTCTGTCGTTGAGCTACATCTGCAATTTCTTGTTGCTTTAGGTAGATTCTGTTCTCCGCGATCTTCAAAGATTTCAAATAAGGACTGCCCTGGTGGTCCAGTGGTTAAGACTCCGAGCTGCCAGTGCCTCAGGGCATGGCCAAAAAGAAAATAAAAATGATTTCAAGGTAGGATCAGAGCCTTCTTTGTAGCAGGACTTGTGATCTGAGACTCCAGTAGGTCCATGAACATAGCAGCCTTCTGCTTTGGGTTTTTATTCACCCTAAGTCTCAGTGGGAGACTCAGGTGGTGGCCTGGAAGGTGTCTCTCAGTCCTCCTTATCCTGACTTAGGACCTCAACATCCTTGTCCCTTCAACCTGGGGAGACTCTCTCTTAGCTCTTTTGCCCCTTCCCAGCCACCAACTAGCATTGGAAGGTCTAGAGTGTGGTTTCCCTCAGCCCAGCTGCCCTGCCTGCAAACTTTGTTGGTGAGGGCCACGGCAAAGCATTGGTGGGTGAATGCAAACTTTATGTCTAAGGTTCCTAGGAATTCAAGCTGTCACATCATCCCATACTCAACATTTAAAAAATTTATCAAAAGTTCCTCTGTTTTCTGCTCACACTAGTGTCTGGCAGCTTCTTCTCCTCCTGCTGCAGCTGCTGTCCAGGATAAAAGCAGCAATGGGCCTTTTCCTGGGAAGGACTTGTCATTTTTCAGATTTTGGCCCACTTTTGTTGTAATTTCAGATCCCTGATAGGCTTCAAAGAAAAAAAAAACCTATGACTCTGTTCCCAGACAGCAGCAAAATAGCTATCTATTGACTTTGGAATTTCTGCAACTGCAGAAAGCTCTCTTTGGTTCTCTGAATGTTCCTTTTTTTAAAATATTTTTTTTGAATGTTCCTTTTTATGGCTTCTGTTCTTCTCTCATGGATATTCATTTTATTATCTCCTTGAAGAAGTTAAGGAGTTTTTAAGAAAATATTTCTTATCCCTCACAATCCTGTTTCCCATCAGTTGTTTTCCTCTTCGTTTTGATCTTTATTTTTCATGCTTTCATGTTGGAGGCATTCTCAGATGTTTAGTGAGCCTTGGTTGTCGTCTCATATTTAAGGATGGGATACTAAAGAGCTTATTGCAAGAGGCAGGCTTGTCAATATGAGCCTCATGGTAGGGTGAAGTACTTGGGCTGTTTTTGAGGGGAATCCCAATGTTACCCTCTGGGGTCCCTTCCTTGTGGAATGTTCAAATGGTCCAGAAAAAGACCTTTAGTCTTATAGCTGTGGCTGGTTGTCAGCACTTGAAGAACTGAGTCAGTGAGAAGGCCCAGATGACCCCATGTTCAGTAAACAGTCTCCTTGTTTTCAACATGGTAACTGCTCAGCTGTTCCTGGTGTTTTCTAATTGAGACATTCATGCTTTCATCATCCCCAAAGAATGAAGTTATTTTTCTTCTGGGATGGATGATGGCATCCAACTGCCTCTTGTACAGTTTCACTCCCCTCCCCACCCCTATTTCTACTGAGTTCTAAGCCTTGCGTGAGCTCTGCCCTGTGAATTCAGCTGGTGCTCAGTCGTCCCCACTGCCTTGGCTTTCTTGGACCTGCTACAGTGGTTACTGCTCTGCTATCATAACTTTATTGCTGCTATTTTATCTCCTATATTTTTGTCCTTGGGAATTTTTGCTTTTAGAAAATCATTTACTGTCATTGTCATGGGGCTTCATGGGGG
Source organism: Aepyceros melampus (assembly GCA_006408695.1). Taxonomy (NCBI): domain Eukaryota; kingdom Metazoa; phylum Chordata; class Mammalia; order Artiodactyla; family Bovidae; genus Aepyceros; species Aepyceros melampus. The sequence continues at coordinate 60,766 of SJXQ01001812.1, read as the reverse complement.
GTGGGGAGAGAAAGTAAATGCATGTATTTAATATGTCCCCTTTGTTTCCAAGTCGACAGTATGTGGAAAAAGTCTGGAGGAGCCACTGAATGGAAACAGAGGGAGGTTGGCAGGGGGTGTGTGACAGGGCTATGGTGCCCACCGGCCAGCTTGTTTGGAGCCCGTGAGTTCCTAGTGATCTGTCTACACACTGACTTGGTTTCATCCAGCAGTGCTCTCCACAGCCTGTTGGTGGGGAGCAAAGTCAAATAGGCAATTCTGTTCAAAACCTGGGGGTTTATAGGGAAAACAAGAGACTAGGTGACTTAGATGTGGTTAGACTGGACAGGCCCAGCAAGATGCCTCCAAAGACATAGCTCCCTGCTGTGGGAGCATCTCCAGCCAGTGATTTACATGTAGCTGCTGTTTTTGTCAACTCTCTTCCTGGCTTGTGTGGACTTCCCTGGTGGCTCAGAGGTTAAAGTGTCTGCCTCCAATGTGGGAGGCCCGGGTTCGATCCCTGGGTCGGGAAGATCCCCTGGAGAAGGAAATGGCAACCCACTCCAGTATTCTTGCTTGGAAAATCTCATGGACTGAGGCACCTGGTGGGCTGCAGTCCATGGGGTCACAAAGAGTCGGACACGACTGTGTGACTTTACTTACTTACTTACTTACTTCCTGGCTTGTAGATGGTTGTCTTCTCACTGAGTTCTCATATAGCAGAGAGAGAGAGAGAGAGCACAGGGACAGGTGACTGTGGGGTCTGATGTGTCTTCTTATAAGGACACTAATCCTATCAGATCAGGGCCCCACCCCTATGACCTCATTCAAACTTAATTATTTTCTCAGAGGCCCCATCTCCAAATATAGTCACATGGGAGGCTGGGGCTTCAACATATGAATTGTGGGGGGAGGGGGACACAAAATTCAGTCTATAGCAGATGACCAGACTATATATCAATTAGCCTGCCCCACATTAGCCTTAGCTGCTTGGATCAGGAGCAAGCACTGGCCAAGAACAACCAGTCTATATAGACTAGTTAGTTGCCTATCAGGTTATCTGGGATGAAGGCTCTTCCCAAATAAGGATAGTGAGGATTTGGGCCAATAAGCTCCTTTCTTGTAGGTACTTGAACTGCAGTGAGATTAGAAGCCAAAAGACATGCAGAGGAAAGGTCACATGTGACTTTCATGAGGCAGTCAAAGCCAATGGGGAGCAGAAACTAAGATTAGGGAGAAGCAAAGGGATGAAGAAAAGACAGCCACAGAGCAGAGGTGATATTGTTGGCTGGTGGTGGTAGGAGTTGCAGGTGCTGAGTCACCATAATAGCAGCTCAGGGATGGGAGGCTGAGCATATAGATCAGAAAACCTGGTCCACAGAGCTGCTCAAAAATCTGGTTCAGATTCCCCAAAGCTCAGGTGGGTTGTGCCTGGGGAGCTGTCCATATGTCTGAGGTCAACCTTGTCATGGTTAATTTTATGTGTCAACTTGACTGGGCAATGGGATGCCCAGACATGTGGTCAGACATCATTCTGGGCATGTTGGTGAGGGTGTTTGTGCATGAGATCCATGTTTGAATAAGTAGATTGAGTGAGGTCGATTGCCCTCCATAAGGTGAGTGGATCTCATCCAATCAATTGAAGATCGGAATAGAACAAAGAGGCTGAGTGAGGGGGACTCTCTGGCCAGACTGCAGGAGCTGGGACATGGGTGTTTTCCTGCACATGGGCTGGAATTTACACGGTCAGGCCTCCAGCTTGTCAACTGTAGATTTTGGAACTTCTCAGGCTCCATACTTA
>SJXQ01001812.1:12510-29474 GCA_006408695.1 Aepyceros melampus | reverse complement strand
ATATGCCACTAGTGTGTAGGCAGATGTCTGAGTCTGTAGGTGGTTTCTAGGTTTTCTAGCAATTAGCTTTGATGATCCCATCCCAGGAAAAAAGAAAAACAGACAAAAAAAAGGAAAGATCAGTTCTCCCAGCAGCCACCATCGCCCTGAATGCCTTTGCTTGGTCTGTCGATGAGCCCTTTACAAAAAACAAAAGTATATATATATATGTACATAAATATCAGAATTATAAAAGGCAAATAAAAACCTGGAAACAAAGAGGCGCTCTTGTCATTTTACCCAGCACTGGGTCCCACACTGCGGTTCCACCCGGCCTATTCCTTTACCCTGCTGGCCTTCCAGGGGCCATCTTGGCTCTCAACCACAGTTGGGCACCTTGTTCCTGCAGCTTTAGGCCCCGGGGGTAGAGTGCCCTGGGCTGCCTGGCCCTCTCAGGCAGTAAAACCCCCCCTCAAATGAATGACAGAAACCGCAAATGGACCCGCTGGGACAGACGGCCAGCCAGTCCTGCGGATCTGTGTTGGTTTGCCCAACTCCTATATTCAGGGGAGATCTTGGTGTCTGTCCTCTTTAGCTGAGTCACTACAAAACACCAGTAGAAGGCATCTTTGCCCCCATTCTCACCATCAAATCTGCCCCCTCCACCCCAGCCCCAGCCTGGAACCCTCAGTGAGGTGAGCTGAAATCAGAGGTCACCCTCTCCACCTAGGTACCAGGTTCCACCCCACTGTGACTCATCAAGGATTGTTCTGCTGTATCTTCCTTGTCTTTTCTGTATCTCTCATTTTTGGCTCCTGTTGATTAGTTCCAGGGGCAAACATGCAGTAATCACCTTTCGTCCCTAAAAACACCAGCTAGTAACACCACACACCTCTGCGGCTCTTGCCCTGCTATTCTCCTATTAATGGATCACCCCTCAAGACTTGTCTACCCTAATCATCCCCTCTTAAATCTCCACCTAAAACAGCATCTGCTTCTTGGCCCCAAAACATGTCTTCTTGTTCTTACATAACAATAGAATGTTTCACTCAGCTGAAGATGCATTTCCCAGACTCCTTTGCACCTAGGTGGGGCCACTGGGGCGGAAGCGCGGGGCTGTGCCCTGAAAGAAGCAAAGTGTGTCTTTCCCTGCCTGGCTCCATCTCCTGGCCAGCCTGGGAGAGAGGAAGTTGGCTGTTGACGATGACAGCAGCAACATAGAAAGAGCCCAGGGTCTTGATGAGATGCAGCTGCCATGTCAACCCTGGGCTGCCTTTCTGGATGGTTAAAAAAAAAAAATTACAGACTTTGTTTTCTAGAACAAGTTTAGGTTTACAGAAACATTGAGTGGTAAGTAGAGAATTTCAGTGTAGATTTCAGTTCCTCACTAGTTTCCCTCTTTATTCCCCTCTTCCATCTCCTACAACTGATGATCCAATAGTGATTTGTTATTAACTGAAGTCCACAGCTGCCATTAGCATTCACTTTTGGTGTTGTATGTTCTGTGGATTTGGACAAATGTATGGTATCATACAGAGTAATTTCACTGCCCTAACATCCCCCAAAAATGTTGTCATTGGGACTTAGCATGCATGACATAAAGTGCTCACCTGAAGTTGGCACTTTTGAATCCACCACTCACAACACTGGCAACACAGCCCTATATGCCCCTATCCACTACTTGTTCCAGACACAGCCCCACTTATGGCATCTTCCCTCCCATGCCCTGCTGGGGAATGGTGCGAACGTACCACAATTTACACATCTATGTGCCTATTGGTGGACAAAGCGTTGTTTCTAAGCTCTGGCTGTTCTGGGTAAAGTGGATCTACGCAGTCCTTTCTTGGAGGTGCATGCCCCAGAACAAATGTGACTGGGCCAGGTATTAAGCTCTTGTCTCTTGAGTGCCAACCAACTTTGCTCTCCTCTGCATCTTGACGCTAGAGTGGAGACTGGAAATCCCATTCCTGCTTGGCTAGCTGGCCCCATCCTAAGCTCTGCTCTCAGAGGCTGTTAGAGGGAGACTGTGAGGCCTGAGGAAGAAAGGGTGTGCTTTCGTGGAAGCACACCCTCACAAGTCCTTCTTCACCCCTCCTCTGGCCTTAAAGACAAGAGAGGCTGTGCTTTGTTGCATCCCCAAAACGAGGCACCAATGCCAGGTGACAAATGCCCCTCTTCTTGGGGCCTCCTCTGGTGCTCTTTTCTGAACTTGGAGACCCCAGCGTTGGCTAGGTTCTGCCCCTACCTGGACATTGAGTGTCACCTCTCAGGGCCCCCATCAATGTGGCTAAGTTTGAGGAGTTGCAATCCTGCTTTTCGTTCCAGCCTTAGGGGCTGTATGAGTTTGTGGGGGCGGCTGTGACCAAGGACTACAAGCTGAGGGGTTTCAACAGCAGAAATGTGTTGTTTCCCAGCTATGGAGGCTGGATGTGCAAGATCGAGGAGCTGGCAAGGCCCTATTCCCTCTGTAGCTCAACTGGTAAAGAATCCACCTGCAATGCAGGAGACCTGGGTTCGATCCCTAGGTTGGGAAGATCCCCTGGAGAAGGGAAAGGCTACCCATTCCAGTATTCTGGCCTGGAGATTTCCATGGACTGTATAGTCCATGGGGTCGCAAAGAGAGGCGACCAAGTGACTTTTTATTTATTATTATTATTATTCCCTCTCAGGAGCTGGGGAATGACCTGCCTTCGCATCTGTTTCCTGATTGGTTGGATATAGACCGATGGAGAAACTGGTAACAAGGGTGGTATCTCATCTTCTGGCTTGAAGGTACCATTTGCTCCTCACCACTCACGGCTCCACCTCTCACATGAGAAACCCAAAGAGGCTGGGAATTAAGCTGACTCTGGGATTCTTCAACCTGCACGATGAAACACTGTGCTTAACTTGCAGCAGGTTTCAGCTCCAAGGCTACAAAAAGTAAGAATACTTTTAGGGCTGTCATGGAAGCCCTCCGATGCTTTGCAAGGGGATACCCATTCTCCACGAGACTTGTTGCCATTAGATCTGTGAGGAAGGCCCAGTCTCAGCATTCTCTGGGGGTATGGGCACAGGGAAGACCCAAGAGGAAACAGCTGTAACCCCAAAGAAGAGTAAGATTTTTGCTAGTTATTACTGACAGACATCTGGGAGCATTTGTGTGAGAGTGGATTCTAAGGATGTTATACCAAGAGGGTGGAATGTAATGTTGGATTAGATACAATTTATTGAGCTGGGTGCATTTACTGGAGAGTCTATATTCATGTTAACCCATGTAGCTGGCAGGGATTCAAACCGACTACTTGGTTGGATGACTTCAACTTGGACTCCACTGTGGCCTAAGTTCGATGAGATCAAGATGCCAGTACAACCTTGGCTGCTGCGGGGGCAGGAACACAAAGATGTAATTGCTAGTGGGAATTGCAGCATTTGTGCCTTGATTTGAAAGTTATGGTTGGGATGACATGGTTCATATCCCCATCTATTTGAGTCTGTGCAGAAGGTGGATGGATCTTGGAGAAAGACTACAGACTGATTTCAACTTCATCAGGCAGTGACTCCAATGATAGCTGCTGCTTCAGATAAAGTTTCTTTCCCAAAGCAGTCAGCAGACAACCCCTGGTGCCTGCTATGAAGCTATTGGCCTATTGACTATTTTACTCCATACCAATATGCAAAGGGATTCCCTGGTGTCTCAGACGGTAAAGCATTGGCCCTGTAATGCAGGAGACCCAGGTTCGATCCCTTGGTCAGAAAGATCCCCTGGAGAAGGAAATGGCAACCCACTCCAGTACTCTTGCCTAGAAAATTCCATGGATGGAGGAGCCTGGTGAGCTACAGTCCTTGGAGTCACAAAGAGTTGGACATGACTGAGCAACTTCAATTTCTTTCTTTCTTTTCTTTTCTAATACACGAAGTCCATCAGAAGCATTTTGTTTTTACTTGGCAGGGCCAATAGCACACTTAAGGGTCAAGTCACCTCTCCTTCTCCTGACACAGTGTACTGCTCAGGGACTTGGACTATCTCACCATTTTTCACAAAATCTACTGGTCCACTGCACTGATGACATCATCCTGATTTAATCTGATGAGCAAGAAGCAGAGAGTACTAGAGATGCTTTGTAAGACTACACAGACCAGAAAGTGGGAGATTTACTCCATTAAAATCTAGGGACGTAAAACCTCACTGAAGTTTCTGGAAGCTCAGTGTTGTACAGAATGTAAAGTTACTCTCTTCAAGGTGAAAGACAGGTGCACCTACATCAACCACCTTTAAAAATGTCTGGTTGTACTCTTTGGGATCATGGAATATATATCACAGGCAAGTGTGCCACATTGACCCATCGACTGTGTAACTCATGAGGCTGCCTGTTTTGTGTGGGGATCCGGGCAGGAGATAACTCTTTAGTGAATTCGGGCTGCTCTCTCACTTCTAACTGGGCCTATGACCCAGCAGATCCAATAATGCTCAAAATGTCTGTGGGAATTGGTGAGGCTGTGTGGAGTCTCTGGCCAGCACTGATAGGGGATCACTGTGCAGAGCTCTAGGGTTTTATAGAAAGGCCAGGCCCTCTTCTTTCTGATAACCATTCTCCTCTGGAGAGGCAGCAAAGGAAAATTCTCCAAGTAGGCAGAGCTTGGAGTGGCACAGCTAATTTTTCACAAATTTTCCCCCAACTTTATTGAGAGATCATTGTGTAAGTTGAAGGTGAACAGCATGTTTTGGTACACGTATGTGTCGCAAAATGTTGACCACAATAAAGTTAGTGAACACATTCTCCACCTCATAGAATTTTCATTTTGTTGTTGTTGTGGTGAGAACATTTAAAATCTACTCATAGCAGCTTTCAAGTGTACACTACAGTAGTATTAACTCTAGTCACCGTGCTTTACCTTAGATCCGAGAACTTATTCATCTTCTAACCGGAAGTCTGTGCCCTTGATCACCAGGTCTTCTTTTACCTCAGCCCCTGAAAACCACCATCCTCTCTATTCTATCTCTTCAGCTTTTTTTGAGTCTACACAGAAATGAAATTACACAGTATTTGTCTTTCTCTGATTTATTTCACTGAGCATAGTGCTCTCAAGGTATACCCACATTGTCCCAAGTGGCAAGATTTCATTCTTTTACATAGCTGAGTAATTTCCATTTATATATATATATATATATATATATAAAATATACTACATCTTCTTTTTTTTTAATTGATTTTTATTTTTTAGTTTGTTTTGCTTTACAATACTGTATTCGTTTTGCTATACATTGACATGAATCAGCCACGAGTGTACATGAACTCCCAATCCCGTCACACCTCTCTGGATTATCCCCGTGCATCAGTCCCAAGCATCCTGCATCCTGCATCAAACCTAGACTGGTGATTCGTTTCACTTATGATATTATACATGTTACATTGCCACTCTGCCAACTCATCCCACCCTCTCCTTCTCCCACAGAGTCCAAAAGGCCGTTCTATATATCTGTGTCTCTTTTGCTGTCTTGTGTACAGGTTTATCATTACCATCATTCTAAATTCCATATATATGTGTAAGTATACTGTATTGGTGTTTTTCTTTCTGATCCATTCATCCATTGAAGGACAATCAGCTTGTTTCCATGTCTTGGTTATTGTGAGTAATGCTGCTGTGACATGGATGTGCAGAAAACTCATCAAGATAGTGATTTGATTTCTTTCCAGTATATATCCAGAAATAGAATTGCTGGATCCTGTGGCAATTCTATCTTTTTTTAATTAATTGTTTTTAACTTTTGGCCACATCATGGGGCTTTCCTGATCGCTCAGATGGTAGAGAATCTTCCTGCAATGCAGGATACCCAGGTTCAATCCTAGGTTGAAAAGATTCCCTGGAGAAGGGAATGGCAACTCACTCCAGTATTCTTACCTGGAGAATTCCAAGGACAGAGGAGACTGGAGGGTTATAGTCCATGGGGTCACAAAGAGTTGGACATGACTGAGCACCTAATGTTGTCACTGTCACTGGGGCAGTCAGGATCATAGTTCCCCAACCAAGCTTAGAAGCCTTAATCACTGGACCAAGGGAAGTCCTGGCAACTCTATTTTTAATTTCTGGAGGAACTTCCATGCTGTTTTCCAAAGTAGTTGCACCAATTTACATTCCAACCAGCAGTACAGAAGTCTTCCCTTTTCTCCACATCTTCCCTAATACTTGTTATCACTTGTCTCTTTGGTGATGGCCTTTATGACAGGCATGAGGTGATCTTTCATGGTGGCTTTGATTTGGATTTCTCTGATGATTAGTGATGTGCCTCTTTCCATGAACCTGTTGGCTATCTGGATATCTTTGGAAAAATGTCTATTCAGGTCCTTTGCCCATATTGAAATCGAATTAAATTTTCTGCTTCCTCGCCCTCCTTCTTATTACTTTATATAACAATCCTTTTGATACATAACTTTACAATTTAGTGTATGGATCACAGATTATTCAAGTGGGACTATGACATTTAGAGGAGAAATTAACATTATCAGCACCGTGGCTATCATCGAGATGATTAAAAAGGCTTTGGGGGGAATTCCCTGGCAGTCCAGTGATTAGAGTTTGGCACTCTCACTGCTGGATCCCAGGTTCAATCACTGGTCAGGGAACTCAGATTTTAAAAAAAAGGGCTCTTGGGGATTGGCCTCTCTCTTCCTTGGGGAGAGGGTGGAGCATATTTTTAGGGAGGATGCTGGCATTTGGTCCGGCAGAAACATACAGTCATCACCATCGCTGATGGAAGTTCAAATACATGTAGAAGGGTTTGGACTGAGACTGAGAAGCTGAAAAGTATACAAACCCATAGCTCAGCCACACTGGGCTTTCAACACTTCCTCCTCTTCTGACTGTCTGTCTGTCGGCTTCCACCAGTAGGCGCCCTAGAGGAAGACTGAAAGGTTGGAGTCCTGTCTGCTTTTGGTTCCTCCGGCTTACCTGACCCTACCCCCAAGCCTTGGCAACAGCCACTTGGCAACAGCTTGGCAGCACCCTCTCCTTGGGCTCTGATTTCCAACTCTGCAGGGCTCCTTCTCTGAGCTTTGAGGCCTGTATCCAAGCTCTTTCTTGAGTTCTTCCAGCCTTGAAGGTGGCACAGGCTCCCTTGGCCATTGCCTCCTGCTGCCTGGTTAATCAATTCTCTGTATTACATCCTAAATTAAACCCCCAATGCCAAGAAGCCTCAAAAGAAGACGCTCAAGCCCAGCAATTATCAGAGAAATGTAAATCACATGAGAACAACAGTGAGATACCATTTATACCCATTAGACTGGCAAACACACACAAGCACAGGTAATATGAAATAAATGCTGGCAGAGATATAGGGCTACAGGAGCCTTTGTGTACTGCTGCTGGACATACGGACTGGCGCGGTCATTGTGGAGAAGAATTTGTCAGTAAGTTCAATTAAGTATGTACACACCTGGCCTAAGACCCTATAATACTGTGTCACCTAAGATCCAAGGTATATGCTGTCACGTGAGACAAAGTTTGCTGTAGATTTATTTTCGGTGACAGGGAGGAGCAGGTAGGACCTAGGGAGCACTGTGGGCCCAGGGGTTGGGACTCTGATTTTGCTGGGTTCAGTCCCTGGTGGGAGAACTAAGATCCCACAGGCTATAGGGCACAAGCAGAAAAACAAAAAACCAACCAACCAAACAAGATTCACATGTAGACCCAGTGTCATAAAGAGAGCCTCAAAGCATAATGCTGAGTGACTTCTGTGGCCACCAGGACAGAGTAAGCCATCTGAACCCCAGCTTTCACTGCGAACAACTAGGCAAGCTCAACAACATATGAAAACATTTGCTGGAAAACGTGCAAGTGATAACAGGTAGTGAAGACTCGTGAGGCCAAGGTATGGAAGAGGGAGCAAAGTGAGAGAGACATGAGCTCAGCATTTAAGGAGGTTTATCCTCTAAGGCCACCTGCTTGGGTCCTGCAGGATCAGAGAAGCTGAGCAGAGCTGTGGACAGACTTACAGTTCAGAAGGTCCAAACCTGGAGTTCAGGGCCCACCAAAGGTCTAAGAGTGAGTGTAAGGTGGAATTAGAATAGCCCTTGAAAAGATTGCAGTCCTGTCACCTAAGGGACTATACTGAAGATCTGAGCTATTTCAGTCCCCTAAAACTAGATTAAGGAAATCTGGGATTTCTCATAAACCAGCTGTCCACCAGATGCAAGTATAGATTCTCTGGAGGAAAGCGTGGAGTCCTAACTGCAGGACCACCAGGGAATTCCCTATTTGTAGATTTGTTGATGAAGGCCATTCTGACCTATATGAGATGACACGTCCCAGTTTTGATTTGCATCTCTCTAAAAGATTCTTTAAACAGGATTACAACTTTCCAAGATATTTGCTGGAACTGGCTCCTGATGAAAGATCAAAGAGGAATTTTGAAAATACAGCATCACTTGCTTCCTTTTAGATCAGAGAACAAAATGAATATCTTGACCATGTGACAATTCCTTTAAAAACCCTTCCTCCACTCTTGACAATATATCGTTGCTCTCTCTACAATGAGCTTTATTAACATAAAATGTTAAAATAGGCGATAATACATTGTGCCCAGCAAGTAAATTGGCAATCTGACCTAAATTCAACAAGATAAACCAGAAGCAAGATAATTTACCAAATTAAAGCCCTTTAAATATTAGTGTGTATGGTATTCATTCCATGATGCAAGGGGCAGTGTTTTGTCCTTATTGGAATGGATAGTCAGTGTGGCCTCCTCTGCCCGTGCCATTGACTGGTGTCACTCTCCAGCGTGAAGCTGCTGGCTTGGTGGGTAGGAGAGTGGTAGGCCCTCTTTCAGACTCAGTAGTCATGCCAGCTGGGTGGCGACACCTCTGAGGCAGGGCCAGGGTCTCCAGAAGGCTGTGTACACAAGGCTGTGTACGTTCTGACTCAGCGTTCGGTGTACGGAGCATTTTCTCTTGCAGCCAGGATTCACGGGTGCAGGCATCAGGGGCTGTAAATGGGAGTGGCTTTGCTTCCTAATCCCTTGACTTTGTGCTCTGCTGGGCACAGTTATGCAGATGCAGATGACACCACCCTTACGGCAGAAAGTGAAGAGGAGCTAAAAAGCCTCTTGGTGAAAGTGAAAGAGGAGAGTGTGAAAAAGTTGGCTTAAAGCTCAACATTCAGAAAACAAAGATCATGGCATCTGGTCCCATCACTTCATGGGAAATAGATGGGGAAACAGTAGAAACAGTGTCAGACTTTATTTTTGGGGGCTCCAAAATCACTGCAAATGGTGACTGAAGTCATGAAATTAAAAGGCGCTTACTCCTTGGAAGAAAAGTTATGACCAACCTAGATTCTAGTCAAGGCTATGGTTTTTCCTGTGGTCATGTATGGATGTGAGAGTTGGACTGTGAAGAAGGCTGAGCACAGAAGAATTGATGCTTTTGAACTGTGGTGTTGGAGAAGACTCTTGAGAGTCCCTTGGACTGCAAGGAGATCCAACCAGTCCATTCTGAAGGAGATCAACCCTGGGATTTCTTTGGAAGGAATGATGCTAAAGCTGAAGCTCCAGTACTTTGGCCACCTCATGCGAAGAGTTGACTCATTGGAAAAGACCCTGATGCTGGGAGGGATTGGGGGCAGGAGGAGAAGGGGATGACCGAGGATGAGATGGCTGGATGGCATCACGGACTCAATGGACGTGAGTCTGAGTGAAATCCGGGAGTTGGTGATGGACAGGGAGGCCTGGCGTGCTGCGATTCATGGGGTCACAAAGAGTCGGACACAACTGAGCGACTGAACTGAACTGAACTGGGCACAGTTAACCATCAGAGCCACCAACAATAGATGAGAGCTCCAATCTCTCCACAGCCTCTCCAACAATTGTTTTTATCCTGGCCATTCCAGTAAGTGTAAAGTGATATCTCAATCTGGTTTTCAGTGGTGTTTCCTCGGACTCCCCTGTTGGTCCAGTGGCCAAGACTCCACACTCCCAATGCAAGGGATCTGGGTTTGATCCCTGGTTGGGGAACTATATCCCACATGCTGCAGCTAAAGACTCTGCATGCCACAACTAAGACCCGGTGCAGCCAAAGAAATAAAAATTCTGTTGCCTGAGGGATAAATAGGATGTATGGTTTTTCATATGTTTATTATCCACTCATATGTTTTCTTTGGTAAACTGCCAATTTAAATCTTTTGTCCATTTTTTATATTGTGATATATATACATATATATCACAAATAGGTAGTGACATTGATCCAGCCAAGATACTGAAGGAGGAAACAGACAGAACAGGCTCTATCTTGAAAGCAGGACTCCATCTTGGGCCAGACTGTGGACTTTGAGCTATATGCCCAGTATCTATGGAAACAACATACCAACTGGAAAGTCAGGTCCCTGGAAGGAAGAGCCCCAGGGCTCATACCTAGACTTTCCATTGCCTAAAATAATACCCTAATTATCTGTGTAACCAAATAGAATCATAATTCTGTTATGCTTATTGGGGTATGACCACAGGCTTATTGATAATTGTCCACTGTTACACCTAAGCTTAAGGCATACGAATCATGGGTTAACTTTTATTGTATCTTTCTTTTCCTTTGTTCAGTCTAGTTTCAGGGAATTTGGGGAGGTGGGTTTGGGCACATACACTTAGGGTATATAGCGTTTTCACAAAAACTGGTCAGGGTCCTTGGCTAAGAGGAGACTCTGTCTTGAGCACGCGGGTGTAATAAACTGCACTCCACTATCTGCATGTCCTTCTGAGTGAGTTTGTTTCCCGGAATGCGTGGCTACAATACTACCTTTCCATCACCTCGAGATTCCCTCCTCTCCTTTTTATAATCACACCCCCTTTCCTCTGCCTCCAACCCTTCCATATTCCTTGGTAATCAAGATTTGTTTGGTTTTGTTTTTAGCTGTGCAGCACGTAGAATCTTATTTCCTTAACTAGGGACCCATGCTCACTGCAGTAGACACCCGGAATCTTAACCAATGGCCTGCCAGGGAAGTCCTGGGATTGCTTTTCAACACTGAGCACAATCCTCTGGCGATTCCTCCAAATTATTGAGCGTATCACTAGTTCCTTCCTTTGTATTTCTGAGGGCTCCATAGTGTAGATGGACCACAGTTCTTTAACCATCCATTATTGAAAGAAATTGGAGTTCTTCACAATTCTGGGCTATTACAAAGGAGCTACATACTGCTATAAACATTCATGTACAGAGTTTTGTGCAAAAGTGAATCTATGTTCTCTAGGATAAATGCCCAGGACTACAATTGCTAGGTCATACAGTAGTTGCATGTTTACTTTTATAAGAAACCTGCCAAACTGTTCTCCATAGAGGCTGTACCATTTTGCATTCCCATCAGCACATAGGAGTGATTCAGTTCTCTGTACCCTCACTGACTTTTGGTGTTGTCATGATTTTTTATTTTACTATTCTGACAGGCATGTAGTGATAATTTCATTATGATTTTACTTTGCCTTCTCCTAGTGGACAATGATGTTGAACATCTTTTCATGAGCTTAGTAGCCATCAGTGTACCCTCTTTGGTGAAAGATTTTTCATGTCTTTTGCCCATTTTCTAATTGGACTGATTTACTGTTGGGTTTTGAGTTCTTAATATATTTAAGATACTAATCCTTTCTCAGATATGTGGTTTGTAAGTATTTTCTCCCAGTGGGTAGTTGGTCTTTTCGTGCTCTCACTTAACAGAGTCTTTCAGAAAGCAAAAGCTTTTAAATTCTAATGAGGCCTGATTTATTAATGTTTTCTTGTATGGATGGGCTTCCCAGGTGGCATGGATCATTCTTTTGGTGTCAAATTAAGAACTCTTAGCCTAGCCCTAGGTCCCAAAGGTTTTCTCTCTTTTTTTCCCCCCTTGAAAGTTTTACATTTATGTCCATGATCCATTTTGAGTTAATTTTGAGAATATAGTGTAAAGCTTAGAGACTTAGGTCAAGGTTTATTTTATTTTTTTAAAACTACTCTGAACTTTTAAAATTTGTTTGCTTGTTTGTTTTGGCTGTGTTGGGTCTTAGTTGCATCATGCGGGATCTTCTGTTGCATCATAACAGACTCCCTAGTTGTGGTGCTTGGGCTTAGTTGCCCAGTGGCATGTTGGGATCTCGGTTTCCTGACCAGGGATCAAACCTGTGCCCCCTGCAGTGGAAGCAGAGAGTCTTAACCACTGGACTGCCAGGAAAGTCCCTAAATGATATTACATTGTAAGTTTTGGTGTTCACATGTTTATATTTAGTATATAGAAATATAACTGATTTTTGCAGTATTCTGCAGCCTCATTAAATTTCCTGTATTAATTCTAGGAGCTTCTTGGTACACTTTTTGAGATTTTACACATAGACAACTATGTCACCTACAAATTGGGACGGCAGTATTTCTTCCTTTCTGATCTCTATGCCTTTTATTTCCTTTTCTTGCCTTAATGCACTAGCTAGGATTTCTAGCACTATCTTGAATAAGGGTAGTGAGAGCAGACATCCTTGCTTTGTTCCTTCTAGATCTTAAGGGAAAAACAGCGTTTCATCTTTAAGTATAATGTTAACTGTAGGATTTTTATTGTGTTCAGTCGCTCAGTTGTGTCCAACACTTTGCAACTCCACGGACCGCAGCACACCAGGCTTCCCTGTCCTTCACCATCTACTGGAGGTGATTTTTGTAGATGCTCTTAATCAAATTCAGGAAATTCCTCCTCTATTCCTATTTTTCTGAGAGTTCTGAATCATGAATAGGTGCTGAATTTTGCCAGATGCTTTTTCTGTATCCAGGCCTTTCACTGTGTGGATCACAATAAACTGTGGAAAATTCTGAAAGAGATGGGAGTACCAGACCACCTGACCTGCCTCTTGAGAAATCTGTATGCAAGTCAGGAAGCAACAGTTAGAACTAGACATGGAACAACAGACTGGTTCCAAATAGGAAAAGGAGTACGTCAAGGCTGTATATTGTCACCCTGCTTATTTCACTTATATGCAGAGTATATCATGAGAAACGCTGGACTGGAAGAAACACAAGCTGGAATCAAGATTGCCGGGAGAAATATCAATAGCCTCAGATATGCAGATGACACCACTCTTATGGCAGAAAGTGAAGAGGAACTAAAAAGCCTCTTGCTGAAAGTGAAAGAGGAGAGTGAAAAAGTTGGCTTAAAGCTCAACATTCAGAAAATGAAGATCATAGCATCTGGTCCCATCACTTCATGGGAAATAGATGGGGAAACAGTGGAAACAGTGTCAGACTTTATTTTTTGGGCTCCAAAATCACTGCAGATGGTGATTGCAGCCATGAAATTAAAAGATACTTACTCCTTGGAAGAAAAGTTTTGATCACCCTAGATAGCATATTCAAAAGCAGAGACATTACTTTGCCGACTAAGGTCCGTCTAGTCAAGGCTATGGTTTTTCCTGTGGTCATGTATGGATGTGANCTGCAGTCACCATTTGCAGTGATTCTCGAGCCCAGAAAAATAAAGTACACTTACTCCTTGGAAGAAAAGTTATGACCAACCTAGATAGCATATTCAAAAGCAGAGACATTACTTTGCCGACTAAGGTCCGTCTAGTCAAGGCTATGGTTTTTCCTGTGGTCATGTATGGATGTGAGAGTTGGACTGTGAAGAAGGCTGAGCGCTGAAGAATTGATGCTTTTGAACTGTGGTGTTGGAGAAGACTCTTGAAAGTCCCTTGGACTGCAAGGAGATCCAACCAGTCCATTCTGAAGGAGATCAGCCCTGAGATTTCTTTGGAAGGAATGATGCTAAAGCTGAAACTCCAGTACTTTGGCCACCTCATGCGAAGAGTTGACTCACTGGAAAAGACCCTGATGCTGGGGGGGTTTGGGGGCAGGAGGAGAAGGGGACGACAGAGGATGAGATGGCTGGATGGCATCACTGACTCTATGGGCATGAGTCTGAGTGAACTCCGGGAGTTGGTGATGGACAGGGAGGCCTGGTGTGCTGCGATTCATGGGGTCGCGGGGAGTCGGACACGACTGCGCAATTGAACTGAACTGAAGACTTGGATGCTAGATGATGACCATAAGTGTGTTTGTATTTCATATCCGAGACATGGTATTTGAGAAGATAGAACAATTACAGAAGAGCCTCAGTTATTGAAGAAGGAATTCATAGAGCCTGGACTCCATCTTAGGCCTGTTCATGCTGATCATGCTGAGCCACCTATCCAATGGACTCTGAACTCTGTGTTTAGTGCCTATGAAAACAACAAGAGAAGGATAAGAACCCCTCCAGACAGGGGAGCCTTGAAGATGGTATCTAGGTTACTCATCGCCTAAGAGAAAACATACACCAATCACCCCTTCCTCCAGACAGGCCATAAATTTTTCTGTATCTATCAGAGTGTAACCTCGGGCTTATTGATTATTGGCTAATTGTTTGACTGAACACACGAGCACATAGCACGTGAATGATGGGGTTATTGGGATTGTGTTTTCTTTGGTTTATGTAAGTCTCAAGGAATTTGGAGTGGTGGGTTCAGACACGTACACATGGGGTATAAAAGATTTTCACAAATGCTAGTTGGGGTCCTTGGCTAAGAGGAGACTCTGCCTTGGGCCCGCCAGTATAATAAACTGCACTCCACTATCTGCATTGTCCTTCTGAGTGAGTTTGTTTCCCGGAACGCGTGGCTACAACATTATCATACAAATGTGATGTTACTTACACATTTGATGAAAATTTAGGAGAAATGTATTGGGCTTTACAAGAACACTCTTAATTAAACATTTAAATTATACAACCCCAGAGTTAAGCTACTCTAGACTTGGATTGGACAAGACTTTGTAAGGAACTTCAAAATAACACTCAAATAGTTAACTATTTGAAAGCTCGGGTAATAGAGAGGTCACAACAGCTAGCAAAATTAATAAAGACAGGAAAAAAATGCATTGCTTCCCAAGAATCTGATTTAACCCTTCCCCATTGGTATATTTAAAGCTTCTATCTTTCAAGGCAAATATCAGGCTGCATTGTGAAATTCATCCTATTGTAATTCTGATCATTGTTTTGCTTTGCATTTTCCTTGCTGGCTTTTCAGGCATCGGCAATCTGCTCCTCGCCCAGAAAAAGTTAAAAGGACAGTGGAGATAATGAAGTATTGTAATGTGACGATTTCTTAATAACACAAGGAGGTGGTCCTTGGAAATATTCAAATGAAGAATAGGAGCCTTCCATCTCCCTGGAGAAGATAAGGTGAGAGACTCCCCCTCCTGGACCTTTTCTTTCAGAATTTCCTCCTCATTCCTTTTAAATATATGCAAATCCTCTCAAGACTCAGGAATGTCCCCCCTCTCCAGGGCTGAGGAGCATTGTTTTGCATTGTAATCAAGCTGCAGCCCCCGCAGACCTCCTGGCTTCCTGGGAGAGGTCTCACTATAGCCAACTGGACTCCAAAAGGCCAAAGCTACCAGTTAGAGGTGCGGGGGCGGGGGTGTCCCCCACCCCTTTGGAGAAGCTCCTGGCATCAGCATCCCTCAGGCGGGGTGCCTGGGTTTGCACAAATTATTCTGATTTTTATCTTTTCTGCCTTTGTGGCCAGGTATTCCCAGTTGGGAGATTTTGTTTTCAATTCTGCGTCTCCAACACACTTCACAGCTATGGAGAAAGGACACATTTCCTTCAGTGGAGATGTGTTCCTTAAATATCCATCTGGAGGAAAAAGAAAACACTTCTTTCCTCAAGTGTCACCATCAGGTAGAAAAAGGAAAAGTCATCAACGCGCTGAGTCTTTTTCCCCTGCGAAAGTGCCTCCCTGCGCCAGGGCCGGGCGTGGGGGCTGGAAGACTGTACCAACCTGAAGTCTCACTGTGGCATGCCAAGTGGTTCCTATGCCACCTGCCATCTGAGCCCAAACCTCTGTGTCTTATCAGTGCTTCACAAATGCAACAGGCTTTTGTCTAAAAGGTAGAAAAGCTTCCTGTTCTGGTCACTTCTTGGGGTCTTCCTTGAATTGTGAAGGTGGCCGGTTCACATAAAAGGTTACTTGCATTTCTCTTGTGAATGTGTCTTGTGTTAGTTTCACTTCTGGGCCCAGCCGGAGACCCAAAGATGGTAAAGGAGCATTTACCCTCCATGTCTCTTTGGGTCACCCCTGCTTCCCCCAAACAGAGATGCATGTGCAAGGGCTTCTCCAGCAGTGGTGGGAAAGTGGGGGGTGCTGAGGGGACTTGGAAAGAAGGAGGTACCCAAGGCAGAAAGAAAGGAAGGGGCAATGGGTGAAGGGTCCAAGCCAGAGACCCCACATCAGCCCCTCCCCCAGGAACTCAAAAGGTGCATTTCCTCTGGGAAGCAATGGAGATCAGGCCCAGAGAATTTCCACTGGCCCCCTTACAATTTAAAAATGGTCAAGCCTTGAAAGGGTAAGTCAATGCTTCCGCCCTCAGAGGGACTTGCATTTCAATGCCCTTGAGTTCCTAGAGGCGTGGAGAGCCTTCCAAGTGTGCGAACCCACAACGGCCCCTCCCCACTGGAGAGGCCTTTATTCCTGGAGGCCATTGTGAGCAGACCTGACAAATTTCTCAGGACTTCCCTTAAAACTTAAAAGTGCCCCAAGACCCAAGCTTGGAGAAGCAAATGTCCCGCCGGCAAAGGGACTTGCATCTCAATGCTGTGTCCTTTGAAAGGAAAAAAGGACTTTAGCCAGCTTCCTGGAGTTCTTCAAAACAAAGATCTGGAAAACCAACCTGGATCTCAGGATTAGACCCTACAGAGCCTCTGCAACCTGGAAGCCTTTTTTTCTCCCTCTTTTAAGAAAAAATAAATAAATCTTGACCACTGCCGGACACCGTAGACAAAAATCAATTCCAGTTGTACTGGAAATCTAAAAGCAAAAGGCAAAATAGCAAAACTTGTAGAAGATGACAGGAGAACACTTTCATGATATTTGCAGTTGAGAAAGACTTTCTTAAGTGGGATAAAAAAAAGTACTAACTTGTAGATGTTGATAAATGAGTGTTTTCTGAGCTCCCAGAGCACTGGGTTAGTTT
>SJXQ01001811.1:360323-407353 GCA_006408695.1 Aepyceros melampus | reverse complement strand
TATATTTCTCCATCTATTAGTGTCCTCTTTGATTTCTTTCACCAGTGTTTTATAGTTTTCTATATATAGGTCTTTTGTTACTTTAGGTAGATATCTTCCTAAGTATTTTATTCTTTTCATTGCAATGATGAACAGAATTGTTTCCTTAATTTCTCTGTTTTCTCATTGTTAGTGTATAGGAATGCAAGGGATTTCTGTGTGTTGATATTATATCCTGCAACTTTACTATGTTAATTGATTAGCTCTGGTAATTTTCTGGTGGAGTCTTTAGGGTTTTCTACAGTGAGTTTTACTTCTTCTTTTCCAGTTTGGATTCCTTTTATTTCTTTTTCTTTTCTGATTGCTGTGGCTAAAACTTCCAAAACTATGTTGAATAGTAGTTGTGAGAGTGGGCACCCTTGTCTTATTCCTGACTTTAGGGGAAATGCTTTCAGTTTTTCACCATTGAGGATAATGTTTGCTGTGGGTTTTCTTAAAAAAAAAAAAAAGACATAAACCCATAAGATGGGGAGAGCAAGATAGATGTCCATAGCAGCACCATTTTGTAAGGTGAAAAATAAACAAACAAATCAAAACTGATTCAATAAGCACAAGAGCACTGAACCCCTAGGAAGCAGTGGGGAAAACTAAGAGTTGATTTGAATTATCCTGCTGAATCTTTAAAATGCACAAGAAACGCACCATCACATACCTCTGTAGCTCAAAGTGAGAAGTGTGTGTGTTAATTACTCAGTTGTGTCTGACTGTTTGAGATCCCATCGGTGATAGCTGGCCAGGCTCCTCTGCCTATGGAATTCTCCAGGCAAGAATACTGGAGTGAGTTGTCATTCCCATCTCCAGGGGATCTTCCCAACCCAGGGACTGAACCCAGGTCTCTTGCACTGCAGGCATCTTTATCATCTGAGCCACCAGGGAAGCCTAAAAGTAAGAAGGATCTTACCCTAAAATAAGGATAACATGAATGAATGATCTGAGAGCAGTTTCATCTCTACATCCTTCTTCCCATTCATGTTCCTAAGCAATGCTGCTCCCCACCTCTATGGAATTCTGCATGTTTATTCTCTGGAGCAGGTAAAACAGAAAATCTAGAAAGGGAGCACCAGACTCGAAACAAGGATTAAGTGACCATATGCATACTGAATGATAAATGTAGAGGCAAACTTTCTCTCCCAGAGTGCGGCAGCCAAACTCTCACCTTCCAGACAGTCTCTTAGAGAATTCTTCTTTGAAGAATCTAACCAGGCCAACAAGAAAAGACTTCAAGATACTGACCTCAGAAGTTGCCCCAAAATATTCCCGTAATACCACTGAACAGTGATGTTCAAGTCCTGCCTACAGACCCAGAGTTTCAGTGATCATATTAGTTCCTCTTAACTAGGAGCAGATGAAGGAACATTATCAGACATCTGAGAAATACCTCATAGAGAGGTATCTTAGTTTCCTAAGACTGCCACAACAAAGCTGTTTCGTCTGAGTGCCTTAAACAACAAAAATTTTCTTGTCACAAATTCAGAAGACTGGAAGTCTAAGATCAAGGTGTCAGTAGGGTTGGTATCTTCTGAGGCTTTTCTCCTTGCTGGGAGATGACCATCTTCTTTCTGTGTCTTCATAGGATCTTCCCTCTGTGTAAGTCTGTAACTTAATCTCTTGTAAGGACACCAGTCATATTGGATTCAGCTCAGTTCAGTCATTCAGTTGTGTCCAACTCTTTGTGACCCCATGGACTACAGCATTCCAGGCTTCCGTGTCCATCACCAACTGCTAGAGTTTTCTCAGACTCATGTACATCGAGTTGGTGATACCATCCACCATCTCATCTTCTGTCACCCCTTCTCCTCCTGCCCTCAATCTTTCCCAGCATCAGGGTCCTTTCCAATGAGTCAGCTCTTCACATCAGGTGGCCAAAGTACTGGAGTTTCAGCTTCAACATCAGTCTGGATTCAGATTCAGCATCAGCTTCAGAATCAGAACTCATGTACATCGAGTTGGTGATACCATCCACCATCTCATCTTCTGTCACCCCTTCTCCTCCTGCCCTCAATCTTTCCCAGCATCAGGGTCCTTTCCAATGAGTCAGCTCTTCACATCAGGTGGCCAAAGTACTGGAGTTTCAGCTTCAACATCAGTCTGGATTCAGATTCAGCATCAGCTTCAGAATCAGCATCAGCTTCAGCATCTTGGATTAGGTCATCCTAAATCCCATGGACAGAAGAGCCTGGTAGGCTGCAGTCCATGGGGTCGCTAAGAGTCGGACATGACTGAAGTGACTTAGCAGCAGCACCAGCAATGACCTCTTTTAAACGGATATCCTCTTTAAAGACTCTATCTCTAAACACAGTCTCATTTTGTGTTAAGACTTCAACATATGAATTTGAGGGGGACAGAATTCAGCCCACAATAAGATGATAGGTACCAAAAGAAACCATAACAAAAATGCAACTGAAGGAAACACTATGCAAGAACAAGAAACCTATTAATCTTAGAGACAGAAGAGAAGAGATTAAATAAGAACAAGATACCATAGAAAAGAAACATTCAGAGAATGGGAAGGGGTTCTTGAAAGTTAAAAACATAATAGTTGAAATGAAAACATTAATATTGGAAGATAAAGTCAAGAAAATCTTCTAGAAAGTAGAGTAAAAAGAATTGGAGAACAGGATTAAATGTTTAAGAAAATGCTAAAAACCAATCCAGGAAGTCCAATATCCAAATAGTAGGATTTCCATAAAGAATGTTCAGAATAAACAGAGAGGCAATCACCAAGAAAAGAACTCATGAACTACAAGAATTCCCTTCTGGCTAAATTGTAAAATGTCTCAAAGACCACCACTCCCACCCTAACAATGAGAAGAAGCTAAGTAAGCTACAAAATAATGGTTTAAAACCATGATTTTTAAAAAGCTGATCAAAATGCCTATGTGTACAAACAGAGATGAACAAAATTCTNCCAAGAAAAGAACTCATGAACTACAAGAATTCCCTTCTGGCTAAATTGTAAAATGTCTCAAAGACCACCACTCCCACCCTAACAATGAGAAGAAGCTAAGTAAGCTACAAAATAATGGTTTAAAACCATGATTTTTAAAAAGCTGATCAAAATGCCTATGTGTACAAACAGAGATGACAAAATTCTAGAAAGTCATAAGTCCTTTTTAGGAAGGAAGATACTCACTGCTGATTTCATCTTGGTTAGAGCTGTGGGAGGAGGAAGAGTCTTTCAGACAAATTTAGTATCCACGTTTCATGGTTACTTACATATATATGGTTAATTACTTTAAAAAATAAGGTAAGAGATCAATTCAATGGGGGAAAGAACTTTTTATTGCCTTTTAAAAAAATGATTCATGCTGTGAAAATTAACCAGATAGGAAAAAGATAAAACTTTTCACACCAGAGACAAAAATTAACCTGAAATGGATCATAGATCTAAATGTGAATGTTAAAACAATAGAAATACATTAAAACAAAAATATGCTTATAACTCTAGTGTAGATAAAGATTTTTAGGTTGGACATGAGAAACACTAGCCATGAAGTAACATATTAAATTAGAAGTCTCTGCTCATTAGAAAACACCAATACAATAGCTGAACACTGGAAATATTTCCAAGAGAACTGATAAATACACTACTAAAGCATAGTTATGCAATGGAATCTACTCAGCAATATAAAGGAATAAAACTAGAGATACATGCTATACATGTATGAATCTAAAAAATATTATATTAGGGAAAAGACATCAGATGAAAAAGATTCATTTTGGATTTTCAGAAACCCCCCAAAACACTCATAGAACTTATAAGTGATTATTACAAGATTACAGGGTATAGGTTTAATACACAAAAGTCAATCAGTTTCCTATATAATAGTAAAGAACAAGTAGAAGTTGAAGTTAAAACTCAATACCATTTACATTAACATCTCCAAAATGAAAAGCTTAGGTATGAATCTAATAAAATATGTATAAAATATTTATGAGAAAAACTGTAAAATTCTGATGAAAGAAATCAAAAAGCTAAATGAATGATATTCCATGTTCATACCTCTTAGGATATGAAGTGAGATTCATTATTGTCAAAATGTCAGTTCTTCTCAACTTGATCTACAGATTCAAGGTAATTTCAATCAAAATTCCAGTGAGTTATTTGTCAGTATTGACAAATTGATTTTAAAGTATATATGGAGAGGCAAAAGACCCAGAATAATCAATTCAGTATTGAAGGAGAACAATTTTGGAGGGTTGACTCTACCTGACATCAAGATTTACTATAAAGTTATGGTACTGAAGACAGCATGCTATTAGTGAAAGAATAGATAGTGTAACAGAATGGAGAGCCCAGAAATATATTCACACAAATATAGTTAACTGATCTTTGACAAAGGAATTAAGTTACTAGGATGAAGAAAAGATAGTCTTTTCAACAAACGATACTGGAACAACTGTATATCTACATGCAAAAGAATGAATCTAGACACAGAACTTATATCTTTCATAAAAACTGACTCAAGATTGTTGATAGACCTAAATGTAAAACAAATAAAACTATAAACCTTTTAGAAGAAAGTGAAAGTGTTAGTTGCTCAGTTGTGTCCAACTCTTTGTGACCCCATGGACTACAGCCTGCCAGGCTCCTCTTTCCATGAAATCTCCAGGCAAGAATAGTGGAGTGGTTGCCATTTCCTTCTCCAGGGGATTTTCCCAACCCAGGGATCAAACTCAGGTCTCCCGCTTTGCAGGCCAATTCTTTCCCATGTGAGCCACCAGGGGACAGGAAGGGGAAACTGTTAGTTGCAGAACGTGGGATTTAGTTCCCTGACCAGGGATTGAACCCAGGCCCCCTGCATTGGGATTACAGAGTCTTAGCCACTATACCACAAGGGAGATCCCTTTGGAAGATAACATAGGAGAAAATCTAGATGATCTTGGGTTTGGTGGTGACCTTTTTAAGACTCAAAACCAAAAGCATGATCCATGAAAGAAATACTTGATAAGCTGGGATTCAGTGAATTAAATACTTCTTGTCTGTGAAAGACTGTTAAGAAAATGAGAATTCAAGCCACATACTGGGAGAAAATATTTGCAAAAAAAACCCACATCTGATAAAGCACTGTTACTCAAAACATATGAAGAACTCTTAAAATTCAACAATAAAGAAAGTAAGCAGCCAATTTTAAATGGTTAAAATCTTAACAAATCCTCACCAAAGAAGATATTCAGATGTCATGCAAAGATGCTCCATATAATCCACTAGAATGAAGTCACCAGGGAAATGTAAATTTTTTTTAATTAATTTTTATTTTTTTAGTTTGTTTTGCTTTACAATACTGGAAATGTAAATTAAAACACTGAAATACCTCTACATACCTCTTAGAACAGGCAAAATTCAAAACACTGACAATACCAAAAGCTGTCAAGGATGTGAAACAACATGAACTCTCATTCCCGAATGAGTTGAAAAAGTGTGTGCACACAAAAACCTGCATATGGATGTTTATAGCTGTTTTATTCATAATTGTCAAAACTTGGAAGCAACCAAATTGTCCTTTGGTAGGTGAATAGATAACCTGTGGTACATCAAGATGATGGAATATTAGTCAGCATTAAAAAGAAATGAGCTATCAAGCTATGAAAAGGCATGAGAAAATGTTAAATATTTTATTAAGTTAAGGAAGCCAATATGAAAAGGCTATATACTGTGTAATTCCAACTACACAACATTCTTAAAAAGCAAAACTATGGTTGCCAGGAGGTGGCGAAGAGAGAGGGATAAGTAGGCAAAGCGTGGTGATTTTTAGGGCAGTGAAACCATTCTGCATGACAATAATGGTAGATACGTGTCATTATATATTTGTTCTACTCCAGAAGTAATCCTAATTTTAACTGTGCATTTTGGATAATAACGGTTTTTCAATGAAGGTTCATCAACTTTAATAAATTTGCCATTCTGATGTGGGATGCTGATAGTCTGGGGTAGGGGGCAAGGGCTGGGGAGCAGACTCCTAGGTGGCTCAGGGGTAAAGAATTTGCCTGCCAATGCAGGAGACACAGGAAATGTGCGTTCAGTCCCTGGATCAGGAAGTTCCCCTGGAGGAAATGGCAACCCACTCCAGTATTATTGCCTGGAAAATTCCATGCACAAAGGAGCCTGGTGGGCTACAGTCTTTGGGGTTGCAAAGAGTCTGACATGACGGGCGACTGAACACACGCCCACGTTGATAGTGGGAGAGACTGTATGTGGACGGGAGGGGTACAAGGGGATCTCTGTACTTTCTGTTCAATTTTGATGTGAATTTAAAACTGCTCTAAAAATATAGTCTATTAAAAATGTGTTGAAAATGATTCTGGAAAACTTCTCTGAACTGAAGGATAAGTGCTGTATGAGTGAAAGGGCCCACCAAATGTTTTGCACAACGTGTGAAAACAGACCCACATCAAGGTACAAAATCATGAAATTTCAGAGCACTGTATGGGTCCAGAGATAAAAAGCAGGTAACATACAAAGAATTATGAATCAGAATGATCCTGGGCTACTTAACAACACCACACACAGGATGACAGGGTGACAATGCCTTAAAAGTTCTGAAAGAAAATTATCTTCAACCTCAAATTCTATACCCAAACTGTCAAATAGGAGGAAAGGGAAAAAAAAAAAAAAAATTTTTTTTTTTGAGATACACAAGGTCTCAGAAACTCTCTCTTGTGTCTCTGCGTGCTTCTTAGGAGACTACTGGGGATGTACTTCACCAAAATGAGAGGAGAAAGCAAGACAGAGGAAGACAGGAGTCAGGAACCAGGAGATCCCAGAGAGGAGACTGGTTGAAAGGATGCTCAGAGGGGTGTTTACAGATTCAGCTGCCAGAATGAGAGCAGCATGTGACTCAGGAGAGACAGTGATCACCACAGTAACACCACTGTAGTACCTCCGTAACCTGAGCAAGAGTACCCCAGAGTGTGGCCCAGACTCTTACCTGTTCTTCATTTGCTCTGACCATGTGCTGACTGGGGCTTCCCTGTTGGCTCAGAGACTAAGAAATCTGCCTGCAATGCGGCAGACCCGGGTTCAATCCCTGGGTCAAGAGGATCCTCTGGAGAAGGGAATGGCAACCCACTCCAGTATTCTTGCCTGGAAAATTCCACGGCCAGAGGAGCCTGGTGAGCTGCTGTCCAGGGGGTCCCAAAGAGTGGCACTTGACTGAGGGACTACCACTTTCCACGTGCTGATTAAATTCCTGCTCCCCTTCCATGCCCTCCTGCCTGGATGTGCTAAAGACACTCATTTCACCCCACAGAAGCACTCTCAATGTACTCTTAAGATCCTAAGATTTGGAGATAGATTTGTCAAAAACTGCTAGCCTGCTAAAGTTTCATGTGAAACTTGGGTCAAGGGCAGAAGATGAGGGAAGATGTCCCAGCTCAAGCTGTGAAGCTGAAAAAAAGGGGCAAATTCCTGCTGCTTCTACCTTTGTTTTATTCAAGCCTCTGTGGATTAAATGGTGTCTCCTGATTCAAATGCTAATCTCATCTGGAATCACCTTCACAGACACACCTGGAAACAATTTTTAATCTGAGTGTCCCTATGGCAGTCAAATTCGACACATAAAATTAACAAGGGGTCTGCTAGCAAGCTGGCCTGACCTTGGTCCCAGAGGGAGATATTATCTTTATTATCCTGGTAAGTTCCCAAGATTGTTTGCTGTACAAATATCTTTTCAAAGATAGTTGTTTTTTTTTTAACTTTTTGTAAAATTTTATTATTGAAGGATAATTACTTTAGAGTTTTGTTGTTTTCTGTCAAACCTCAACATGAATCAGCCATAGGTACAGTCTAGGGCAAAAGTGATCAATGACTCTTGACAAGACTTGCAGAAGTGAAAAAGGCCCCTGGAGGAATTCTCTTCCAACAGCTGTGGCAAGCCTAAAAATAAGTTACTAAGTATCCCATTCCCTTCCCTGCATATGACAGACAGAAGACCATTCCCTGCCCATTAGAGCCATTCTAGGTACACAGAATGTGGGGAGGCCTGTGTTTCTAGAACTTGATCACAATCTTGCCCTCATACTTTCCCAGAAAATGCCCTTGGGAAACTCTCAGATGAGCTGAAATCAAACTAAGACTTGGGGACACTGTTCAGTTTCTCTGTACCTGAGAGCCTTTTTCTAGCAGAGGTTCTACAGGTATTCAGTTTCCCCACATCCAACAATGTATTACTTGAGGATCCATATGTTGACTTAAAGAGAGTACAGCCTGTAAGTTGAGAATTATGTTTTATTCAGCAAACTTTCTGAGAACGTCATGTCCTGTGTCAATCTTTAAATTTGCTTCATTGGCCTACCTATTGCCCCAAGTATTGTTGAGCTTTAAGTCAAATTTTTGACTCTCCTCTTTCACTTTCATCAAGAGGCTCTCTTAGTTCTTCTTCATTTTCTGCCATAAGGGTGGTATCACCTGCATATCTGAGGTTATTGATATTTCTCCCAGCAATCTTGATTCCAGCTTGTGCTTCCTCCAGCCCAGTGTTTCTCATGATGTACTCTGCATATAAGTTAAATAAGCAGGGTGACAATATACAGCCTTGAAATACTCCTTTTCCTATTTGGAACCAGTCTGTTGTTCCATGTCCAGTTCTAACTGTTGCTTCCTGACCTGCATACAGATTTCTCAAGAGGCAGGTCAGGTGGTCTGGTATTCCTCTCTTTCAGAATTTTCCACAGTTTTGTTGTGATCCACACAGTCAAAGATTTTGGCATAGTCAATAAAGCAGAAATCGATGTTTTTCTGGAACTCTCTTGCTTTTTCCATGATCCAGCGGATGTTGGCAATTTGATCTCTGGTTCCTCTGCCTTTTCTAAAACCAGCTTGAACATCTGGAAGTTCACAGTTCACGCATTGCTGAAGCCTGGCTTGGAGAATTTTGAGCATTACTTTACTAGCATGTGAGATGAGTGCAATTGTGTGGTAGTTTGAGCATTCTTTGGCATTGCCTTTCTTTGGGATTGGAATGAAAACTGACCTTTTCCAGTCCTGTGGCCACTGCTCAGTTTTCCAGATTTGCTGGCGTATTTGCTGCAGCACTTTCACAGCATCATCTTTCAGGATTTGGAAAAGCTCAACTGGAATTCTATCACCTCCACTAGCTTTGTTCATAGTGATGCTTCCTAAGGTCCACTTGACTTCACATTCCAGGATGTCTGGCTTTAGGTGAGTGATCACACCATCATGATTATCTGGCAAATAGATGGGGAAACAGTGGAAACTCATTGCCTTTCTTTGGGATTGGAATGAAAACTGACCTTTTCCAGTCCTGTGGCCACTGCTCAGTTTTCCAGATTTGCTGGCGTATTTGCTGCAGCACTTTCACAGCATCATCTTTCAGGATTTGGAAAAGCTCAACTGGAATTCTATCACCTCCACTGCTTTGTTCATAGTGATGCTTCCTAAGGTCCACTTGACTTCACATTCCAGGATGTCTGGCTTTAGGTGAGTGATCACACCATCATGATTATCTGGCAAATAGATGGGGAAACAGTGGAAACTGTGGCTGACTTTATTTTTCTGGGCTCCAAAATCATTGAAGATGGTGACTGCAGCCATGAAATTAAAAGATGCTTACTCCTTGGAAGGAAAGTTATGACCAACATAGACAGCATATTAAAAAGCAGAGACATTACTTTGTCAACAAAGGTCCATCTAGTCAAGGCTATGGTTTTTCCAGTGGTCATGTATGGATGTGAGAGCTGGACTATAAAGAAAGCTGAGTGCCAAAGAATTGATGCTTTTGAACTGTGGTGTTGGAGAAGACTCTTGAGAGTCCCTTGGACTGCAAGGAGACCCAACCAGTCCATCCTAAAGGAGATCAGTCCTGGGTGTTCACTGGAAGGACTGATTTTTAAGCTGAAACTCCAATACTTTGGCCACCTGATGCAAAAAGCTGACTCATTTGAAAAGATCTGATGCTTGGAAAGATTGAGGGCAGGATAAGAAGGGGACGACAGAGGATGAGATGGTTGAATGGCATCACTGACTTGATGAACATGGGCTTGGTTGAACTCCGGGAGTTGGTGATGGACAGGGAGGCCTGGTGTGCTACAGTTCATGGGGTTGCAGAGAGTCAGACACGGCTGCACAAATGAAGTGAACTGAACTGAATTGTTGGCCAAGTGTCTGTGTAATTTTCTTCTGACCTATTAAATGTCTGTTTTACTTGTCTCGTTTAAAAATAACCATATAGGGACTTCTTTGGCAGTTCAGTGGTTAAGACTCTGGCACCCCCCAGTGCTAGGGACATGGGTTTGATTCCTGGTCAGGAAACTAAGATTTCCCCATGCCACAGGGTGCAGCAAAATATAAATAAATTTTAAAATGAAAATAAAAATAATCATCTAAAGATTTCTTTACTATTTGGCATAAGTCCCCTTAAAATTTCTACCTTGTTGGAAGGAATCTCTGGATCTTCCCTTCATTTTTTTTCCTGTTAATCAACCTAAATAACATTATTTAATGATTTTATTAGCATCTGTAAGACACATTGAGGGGAAGAGGAGAACACAACATTTCCCAAGATGGTTTTCCTGTTTGTTTTAAACTAAGGGCGCTCTTAGGTTAATCATCATATATATATGTATATTGCTTCCCTGGTGGCTCAGTTGGTAAAGAGTCTGCCTGCAATGCAGGGGACCCGGATGTGATCCTTGGGTCAGGAAGATCCCCTGGAGAAGTGAATGGCAACCCACTCCAGTATTCTGGCCTATAGAGAGTTCCATGGACAGAGGAGCCTGGCGGGCTACAGTCCATGGTGTTGCAAAGAGTCGGATATGACCAAGCGACTTTCACACACATAAAATATACACTTTTATTTTCTGCCTTTTGATTTTTTACATAGTTACCAAAAAATTTACCAATTTTCTCCAATTAAAACTCTCTCCAAATTAAAGCATCTATTATCTGGCCACTAATGAGATATATATTAATAGTGACTCAAACCAATCAGACACAAGAGGCTTCCCCACAAGAGAGTGGGAAGAATGCTGCCTAAACAAGGCCCTAAGAGAGTTTCCTCCCAAAAGCAGTCCAAGAAAGTAAAGGCCTTCGTTGTACAGGCCAGCACAACAAAAGTTAAAATGACAGGAAAAAAAAAAAAGCCTGAGAGTTGGTACAGACAAAAGACTGTTCAAAATCCCACTTTATTTGATTGGCTGCCAAATGTACACCATACCTGTACATTTGGATGACAAAGACCAAGTTTTCAAAACAGCTACAAAAACACGCATGCACATACACACACACACACACACACACACACACACAATGCTGGCAGATCAAGTAGAACATTTACGTTTCAAAGGCACAGGAAGAGAAATGCAAGTTCCTCCAGAAGGGCTTTTGTTTTTTTTAAGGTCAATATTCTGAAAAGATGCTTTCATCAAGCTGGCTTTTTAATTTAACTGTGTCTGTAATAAAAGAGCCCCTGGCTAGGGTATTTGTCGGAGGCTGGCAATCTGTTGTTCCTTTTTTGTCTTGTTTTGAAAGCTTTATTCCCCATTCAGAGGTTGGTTGGTTGAAATAAAATTGCTAGTGTAGCCAATTTTAGGAAAAATGACAGGCCAGTCTTCCCCTTAATTATCATCCAATCCTACTCATGGTTCTTTCAACTGAAGATGAAACTGTTGCGGGAAGGGGGACCCCTTCCAGGGCCCAGAAGTGGAATCTTATCTAACACTCGGAAACGAATTGTCCGAGAAAACACATGTGCTGACAGAGCAAGAGATTTTATCATGAATGGGCACCTGGGTGGAGAGCAGCAGGGTGAGGGGACCCAGGAGGACTGCTCTGCCACGTGGCTCACAGTCTCGGGTTTTATGGTGACGGGATTAGTTTCCAGGGTGTCTTTAGTCAATCATCCTGACTCAGAGTCTTCCCTGGTGGTGCACGCATCACTCAGCCAAGATGGATGCCGGCAAGAAGGATTCTGGGAGGTGGTCGGAGAGGTGGTGTCTCCTTTTGACCTTTCCTGAACTCTTCCGGTTGGTGGTGGCTTATTAGTTCTGTGTTCCTTACCGAGGACTGCCTGTCGTCAAACAATTCATGCAAATGGTGGCTATGGTGCCTGGCCAGGGTGGGTGGTTTCAGTCAGTGTGCTTCCCCTAACAAGTCCCCCCTGAGAGACTTCAAACTCAAGATTCTTCTTGGGAACTGGGGTGGAGGTCTCTTTCTTCTGTAACTTCTTCCTGCTGTGCATAGGCGTAGGCGTGACTAGCAGAGCAGAAGTCTCTCTCAACCTAATCTAAGTTGAGGTTATTCTTTGCCTGAAACCAGCATTCATCCTTATAATAATAGCAATTTAGCTTGAAGCTGTTGGCCCCTGTCAGAGATGAAATATACAGGGCCAAACAGGAGGCCTAAAAGGATGGTAGTCATCGCTGGCCCCAAAAACAGAAGGCAACATTTGCGGTGAAGACTGCAGAGTGTGTGACCTTGTTCTATTGGTTGGTGGTGAGGCAACAGAGCAGTGCTCCAGGAATCTTGTGCTCAGCCTGAAGTTACCATCTTCCCTGGGTGGGGGCCCCAGTTCTGCAGAAGAACTCAAAGATATTGTTATATTTGCATATTTCTTTTTTTTTTAAATGTTCAACCAGGACCCTGCCTCAAGGCTGTACCAACAATAGACTGTTCCTCTGTTTCTGTGTCCCCTCGCTTCCCTGATTAGCAACTGTTTAAATCTACCCTTGGAACTCAGGGAAGGTCAAGGAGGCTGAATGAAGTCTATATCCTCCAGATAAGAAATGGAGAACACAGAACAGATCTGGACTCTAGAGCTCAGTTTTAATTCAGGGAACTGGGCAACTATAACTGTGATAACTTCCTGTCAAAACCATGCAAGATGCTTGGGGCTGGTGCACTGGAATGACACAGAGGTATGGTACGGGGAGGGAGGTGGGAGGGGGTTTCAGGATGGGGAACACATGTACACCTGTGGCAGATTCATGTTGATGTATGGCAAAACCAATACAATATTGTAAAGTAATTAGCCTCCAATTAAAATAAATAAATTTAAATTAAAAAAAAAATGGGGCATAGGACTGCCTCAGCTGGGAGAATAGACACTGAATTGGAAGTATTCCTGAGTTCCAAGTCCTAGATCTGAGTCTAATATGATTAAACTCTCAAACCCTTGTCAGACATTTTGGTGTAACAGACCCAATTAGAAGTAGTTGGAGGGGTGACAACTGGAATTTTAATAGACAAAATAAATCTCATTTGTTTTTAGAAGAATAAGCCTGAAACCCAGTCTGGACCTGGCACTTCAGGGAGACTTGTAGCCAGGTAGCCATTTGCCTAGTTTTATAAAAAGTAAGGTTGCAGTTACTAGCTGCCAGCAAACATTGTTTTGAGAATGGTTGTATCCAAGCCTGATACAACTCAGAAAATACAAATGTTTAGCAATACAAGGTCTTGTCTGAAATTACACCCATAGAATTATTTAGTTATTTCCTTGAATGTCTGACCATAGCTACTCTATTTTGACTTAATTGTAAAATTCTCCTTAATAGCCAAAGCAGATGTCACCATTAATGATGTCAGTGTTTCTCTAGGTATGAGGAGATGCAAGAATTGGGACTCATAAAATCTTCTCCTGAAAAAATCTAACTACCTGAAGGTCTGTTCTGCCAGTTTTTCCCAGAGCAGAGTGCCTCATTCCTAATTTCCACCCTGAACTCCTTTCAGGGGAGTTGAAGGTCAGCAGCTGCAGTGGCCATGATTTAATCTTTGTAGAGCTAGATGGCAAGTGTCAGTTTTCAGCTGGCAGGCCCCCTTCTTGATTAAACTTGACCATGATTTTAAGGGGGCCATTTCATGACCATTTCATCCCATGGTGCTGAGAATGTCCATTCTCAGGTTCTGGCAAAGATTTTGTTGACAGGCCACTCAATGTGCTGTTACTGGACTTGGCCATAAAGCAGTATCCAAAACTCTCTGGACCACCTGTCTTACTAGCCTCTTGGTCCAGGAAAACATTCCCTCTTGTTGTTTCTTCCCATACCTAGAGTTATACTGTTACCATCATCAGTCTAATATGGAACTATATATTTTTATCAGAGGCCTCAGTCACACATTTGTCAGTGCAAGAAACAGCAATTTTGTAAAACAGGCGAAATACAAATAACATAGCCAGCAGTATTAGTAAAGTCATAAGAAAGACTGAAGCTAAGAGCTTCCATTAGATGTAGCCTAGTATATCCCAGGTCATCTGACTTAGTCTACTCCTTACAAATCTTTATCTTCCAGGAAAATTATATATTGGCACTGTCTATAAGGCACATAGCCCAGTTTTTTAGTGTTACTGGATTGATTATCCTTCAGTTCAGTTCAGTTCATTTCATTCGCTCAGTCGTGTCCAACTCTTTGCGATCATCCTTAGTATGATTTAATTAATTTAATCTCCAACACAGAGGAGATTTTAAACCTAAATTATCATAGCCTGGTGTTACCTATATAAATCCATTCCCTAATTGTGGGAGATTTTTTCCCTTTGCTGAAACTTTGCTTGTTGCTCTGGTTGAGGTTGAGTAATAGAAGAAATAGAAGAAGAAAACTCAAATTTATGCAGAGTCAGAGCAGGTGTTATTAATTGGCCAGGTGATGGGATTCCATCTAGCAATATCAATAGTGACCTGAATATAACTATAATTTTTTTTAAGTAAATTTTCTCAGGGCCTACCAGCTAGAGCCTTGGAATAGAACTAGACACAGGTAACTGGCCACAAACTCAACAACTGGATTGATTTCTAAAACTAGCTTAGGATCAGGCCTAGGATAGAAAAGCATTTGATATATATGCAAAGGTCTAAGAAGTCAACAAAACATTATAAATGATCACATGTATCAGGTCCAGCATCTTGGGCAAGCTGTCTACCTCTGATGTCATCTTCTTCTTGTCCTGGTATAGTGAAGTTTCTCCTCTGTTTCAATGCCACTTTAAGGTGAGATCAGGTCAGCTGTCCTCTCTATAAACTGGTCCAGTGTAGGGGACTTTAGAAGTGGGCATTAATCTAAGAGTCAGTTTCCCTTCAATTTCACTGTGAATGAGCCAGTTAAGAGTACTTTATTTAAAGGTCCTTCCATCCAGGTTGGAGACAGCCCCTTAAATTATATCTTTCTCCAGTCCTGATTGCAGCTTATGAAGCATCTGATCTTTATCCCAAGATAGATTACTGAGATAAGCTTCAGAAACAAACTTAGGGTGTTTTTTTAAGAATTCAATTAAATTTTACATTAACATTGCATAACAGCAAAGAACTATCCAGGAAATGAGTCTTACTAGATACAGATCTCCATTAACAAACTGGGATTTAACAT
This sequence comes from Aepyceros melampus, assembly GCA_006408695.1. Lineage (NCBI taxonomy): Eukaryota > Metazoa > Chordata > Mammalia > Artiodactyla > Bovidae > Aepyceros > Aepyceros melampus. The sequence continues at coordinate 391,998 of SJXQ01001811.1, read as the reverse complement.
TCATTGAAACAAACATCTTTTTCTACCTGAAATCACCATAATTTTCTACCAAATACAACCAAATTAAGACTTGTCTGTGATATAGGTGTGGTCTCAATAAACTTGGCCTGATGATCTATATAACCGTAATTGATCATAGATCTTTTTGCTTTGCTGAAACTTTTATAGAGTCTCAGACTAAACTTTTAAATAAAACCTTCCAGGACTAGGAAAGTCATGCCAAAGGCTTATCACAGATTTGCCTTACAGAGCACTCTTTTCCTGTTCTCAAAAATTCCTTGAGATTTCTGTACCCGTTAGTGAGATAACCTTCCTAAATATACCTGATAAAATTACTGGAAACCTAAGAATTGCCAATCTCTGGAGGAGTCACATAGAAGAGAAAATATAATTGTTTTAATTTGTTTATAACATTTAATTTTACCAAATTACTATCATAATTAGTTTGAGGGGATGATTTTCCCTACTCCAGAAGACACAGATTCAAACGTGTAAATTTTTTCAGATAGAAACTATAAAAGTTATAAGCATATTCACTGGTTCATTCAGTCTTTTGTGAAGTCACAAGTTTTCCCATTAGAATACCAAGACGTATCAGAATGTTAGGACTATCTATATTAGTAATATGTACCATACATTATAGCATGAGAAGATTTATGACTCATTTGATAATATTTTCCATTTAATTTAACCAACCAAATAAACATAATTAGTTTAATATCTCTCTTTGGAATGTTTCAGGAGCCCTCTAAAGCAACCCAAAGTTAGCTAGAGATCAAAAGAATTCCATTTAGGAAATTTTGTAAAAAAAAAAAAAAAATTAGTCAAAAGAGTTTTAGAGTATTCAGTCAGATTTAGTCAATGCTGATGGGTGTATCATTTAGCTTGCTGATCTGTCACAATGGGCATATGTGCGACTCAGCCATCTTGGACCTCGTTGGCTCTAACCAGTTTTCCTATGGCTGTGTCATTCCTAACAAAATCCATCTATCCAGCTAATTATAATCCAATTTTAGAAAATCTTGATCATGTATAACTCTTTTCAGTATTTTTTTTCATACTTTCTTCTACTGAAAACACTTCTTAGTTTCCCTAAAGTATTTTCCACAATGAGGTATATTTCTTGTTGACAAATTTGTAACCAAATACAGTCTTATTTGACCACTAGTAAAACTAGGTAGAACAGAAGTACTTATTGATGGTTCTATAGACTGTCTCTGTTGCTGCTGCTGCTGCTAAGTCGCTTAAGTCATGTTCGACTCTGTGCGACCCCATAGACAGCAGCCCACCAGGCTCCACTGTTCCTGGGATTCTCCAGGCAAGAACACTGGAGTGGATTGCCATTTCCTTCTCCAATGCATGAAAGTGAAAAGTGAAAGTGAAGTCACTGAGTCATGTCCAACTCTCAGCAACCCCATGGACTGCAGCCCACCAGGCTCTTCCATCCATGGGATTTTCCAGGCAAGAGTACTGGAGTGGGGTGCCATTGCCTTCTCCATGTCTATGTTACCAGGCATTATTTAATACTGAATATTTCCCAGTTCACATGAACCTGGAATTCATTGTTTAATCTAGAATTATTTGATTTGTGCTTACTTTTTTAAAGCCAATTAAATAGTGCTCATTTGCAAATTAACTTGAAATATTATCCTGAAACAAAGACATACTGAGACACACATATTCAGACAGACACAACTGCAAGCTTCATTTTCTAAGCTTAGTCATGAATTAGATATTACAATATAAAATTCACTAGTTTATAAATAACAGTTGGAATAAATAAAATTTTAAAGTCTTCTTCCCATTTTTCCTCAGTCTCAGGAGTTAGAGATGGTCTAGATAAATGTTCCTGAGAGCCCTGGTCTCAAGGCACAGGGAAAGAAAACCAAGTTCTAACAAAATGGCGGCAGGTCTAAACCAAACAGGGGCCAAACAAAGCAAAATGGCCATCACAAGTCACAACACAGAACACAGAACATAACACACACACATCGACCTGGAAGTCCTCATCAGACGCTCCCTTAAATACAAGATTATAGTCTCTCAGAAAACCTTCTATAGAAACACAGAACTTCAGATCCAAGTTCTAACAGAGCAAATGAAAATATCTCAGGTCTTCAAAGATTTCAAAGGGAGGAAAGGAAACCAGGTTGAAATAAGAGGGGGGAGGAGGTGGGAGAGGAGGCAAAAGGGTGGCCTTACAGACGTCTCCTGCCACCTGCAGATGTCCAGGCTTATGGGACCTCACCCTGGGCCTCCAGAGAAGGGAGGACTGGAACTCAGCCCTACCAGAGACCAGACCAGAACAGGATCAGAATTCAGGTTCTCTGCCAAGAGGAGGTGATCGGTCTCCAATCCTCAGCTCAGGCTGAGGCCCTTTGACCAGATTTCTGTGTCCAGGACTGGGGGACTAGGAAAAAGGGTAGGATAGGAAGGGTTAAGGAGAGGAAGGAGAGACAGAAGGGGAGAGAGGTCAGTAAAGTCTCTTGTTCCTTACCCAGTCGGGGAGTTGCCATTTGTTGCAGGAACCGGGACCCCTTCCAGGGCCTGAAGTGGGCTCTTATCGAACACTTGGAAATGAACTGTCCAAGGAGATACATGTGTTGTTTATCAGAGAGATTTTATTGGGGAGGGGTGCCCAGGCAGAAAGCATCAGGGTGAGGGGACCCAGGAGGACTGCTCTGCCACAGTCTCAGGTTTTATGTTGATGGGATTAGTTTCTGGGTTGTTTTTAGCCAATCATTTTGACTCGAAGTCCTTCCTAGTGGACGCATCACTGAGCACGCATCACTCAGCCAAGATGGATGCCAGAGAGAAGGATTCTGGGAAGTGGTGTCTCCTTTTGACCTTTCCTGAACTCTTTCAGTTGGTGTGGCTTATTAGTTCCATGTCCTTGCCAGGACCTCCTGTCATAAAACAACTCACACAAATGGTGGCTATGGTGCCTGGCCAGGGTGGGTGGTTTCAGTCAGGGTGCTTTCCCTAACAAAACCACTGTGGGTCTAAACTGACTGAGAATCTTCCCAGTCCTTCCACTGGACTCCTCTGGTGTCTTTCCAATAGGGGAGGTCACTCGGCAGTATCTTTCAAAGTGTTTGATGTTGCCAAATAAAACTCAGGATCATCAACCAATAATCTGGAGATCCAAGAACAAGGAGAGACTCACTCAAATTCATCTGGACTCTGAGGAGGTGGAGGCCTCCTCCACAAGAGGCCTTTACTGGAACCAGCCTCCTGATCCTCGTAAAGTTCAAGCAAGGAGAGAAGTCTGATTTGGCTCCCTTTGTAGTTGGTGGCCAAAACTGTTGATCCAAAAAGAAGCACAACCTGAAAGATAGGAATTACGTTTTATTTAGCAGACTTTCTGAGGACTTCAAGCTCAGGAGACAGCCTTTCAGATAGCTCTGAGGGACTGCTCCCCAAGAGGTAAGGCAGGGGCCAAGGATATATAGAGGTTTTTTTCCACACAAAAACCAGGTAATCAGAACACCGAAAGATTACTGTTAACTAAAGAAAACCAGATATCTCAAGTCAACGAATTTAGCACTTTTCTATGCATGGGAAGATCCAAGAATCGAAGCTGATTGAAATCACTCCTTAGATATGCACCTCAAGGGCTTCCCAGGTGACCTTAATGGTAAAGAACCTGCCTGCCAATGCAGGAGACATAGGAGACCCAGGTTCAACCTCTGGGTTGGAAAGATCCCCCAGAGGAGGGCATGGCAACCCACTCCGGTATTCTTCCCTGGAAAATTCCATGGCAGAGGAGCCTAGCCAGCTGCAGTCCATGGGGTTGCAGAGTTGGAGAGACTAACACTTTCACTTCTTCTGCCAACCAGGGCCAGTACCCTATTCTTCCCCATCCTGAGTTCCCTCCTCGGGGCTCACTGTGGGAGTGGCTATAGTGGCTTGATGACTGCAACGTCTTTTACCTACTGATACAGCAGGTGATATTTTCCATTCACAGCTACTTTAGAAGGAATATGAGATGAATGCAGAAGTCCAGAGAATGATTGTCTCTCGGTGGGAAGTGGGGTGTGGGAATTCAGGGAGCATGGAGGTGGGGGCTTCTAAGGTACTGATAATGTTCTATTCCTTAGCCTGAGCAATAGGTAGAGTGGTATTCATTTTATTTGTTATTGTTGTTGTTTAGTTGCTAAGTCATGTCAGACTCTTTGTGGTTCCATGGACTGTAGCCCACCAGGCTTGAGCCAGGGATCAAACCCACATCTCCAGGATTGGTAGGCAGATTCTTTACCACTGAACCATCAGGGTTTGTAAATGTACATATATCTTTTATGTACTCTTCTGTACATGTGATAACTTCTACAGTTTAAAAATAGAATTAAGTAGGAAAGAATGAATGAGTAGAGGCTTGGAGTCAGACAAATCCAAGCTCTACTCTCCACTGCCTGGAACGTTAGTGAGGACAGGGCAACCCACTCCAGTATGTTTCCCTGGAGAAACCTGAGGACAGAGAAGGCTGGCAGGCTACAGTCCATCGGGTCACACAGAGTTGGAGACGACTGAAGTGACTTAGCATGCAAGCATGCACCTGGAACCTCAGAGGGTTTCTCTGACCCAATTGCAGTTCAGCATTTTTGTTGTTATAAACTGGGAATAACTGTAAATGCAGCATAGTTTTCAAGTCTCAGCAGAAGTTGGGATTCTGCAGGATAAGTAAGAACAGGGAAGGCCAGCTCCTTCCCCTCCCAGCAGTGGAACTCAGCCTAGAGGGACAAACAGATAGGATGAATGATGGCTGGGTTTAGATCCCTGATTCTCTTAAATGGACCATGACCGTGATCTCATTATACCTGTCTCTAAAAGGAAAAAACAAACAAAACCCCAAAACACTAAACACTGGAACAGTTTAGTAAACCAAGTTAAATTGTGGTCTTTGGGTCCAGAAGGGACTGCCAAGAACACAGTGGTCAACGTGGCCACTCTGAATTGAGCGCTCAGGGTACAGGCCTGGCTGGGTCCACTGTGGGGAGGAGTCTGAGCTCACAGGCACCACCTGGGAGGGGAGGAGGGAAAAGAGGAGCAGAGAGAGCCAGCGGAAGGGGCGGCTCGGGTCTCCAGGTGGGCTGGGCAGAAGGCGCCCTCCCCTTCCCCGTCTGCAGGCTCTTTCTATCCACCCCTCCCCCTCCAGACTTCCTCATTCCCATACCTGGTCCTGCTCACACCCCTCATCCCGACACGCCCACCTCTGCCCCCTCAGCCTCTTCCCAACCCCAACCCTCTGGGAAGTCCCCAAGCACCCTCTGCCCTCCACGACCCCATTCTCTTCAGTGATGCGTCTGCTCCCAGCACAGTGAGCTGGTGACTCCGTCCACCTGAAGATTGTCCTGTGCATCTGGCAGCTGATTTGACTTTGCCTTGGTGTAGGGCGAGAGTAGATGAGCCAGGATGTCACGGTCAGGTTTTCTTGCCCCACGGCCTCTTGCTCCGGCCTCACATGTTGTGGTGACTTGTAGCACTGCCTATGCGTGTCACAAAGTATTACCTTGGTCACGGGCTGCTGTGTGTGGCACGCCTCTGTGAACCCCACCACGAAATCCCTGACCACTCCTGCACTGGGGCTACCTTGGAGCGACATCATGGTTATGTTACATGAGGCTGTGTTCTTATACCTTATATAAGGCTGTGTTCTTGTACCTTATAGCTGCAATATGGCTATGTTGTGGCTGCGGCGTCAGCCAGGATAAATGTGTCTGCATGTTTACGGGATAAACATGACTGTAGTTCCCACGGCTTCTCGAGTCTTCTTCCAGCCGCTTACCTCACACCCTGCCTATCCTGGCTTCAGTGAACAGTGTGAACAGCGAGACAATTGGCAGCACTAACAGGATCAGCAATACACTTGGGAGCCTAACTTTACCATGATAAAGACTTCCTGTCTGAGAAGAGGGGGCCTTGCCTGACACTGTGGAGGCTCCAGCACCGGGCAGGTTCAGGGCCTCGCCCCACCCTCGCCTCTCTGCCCAGCCAGGGGACCGCAGCCCTGGGCCCTGCCCCTGCCATGTGGAAATGGGCTGCGAACCCCCCAGGGAGGCCACTCCGTGCTCTGCCCTGAGGCTGCGAACTTCTGCTCTCTGACCTAGTGACCCAGAGAGGCTGCCATGGCCTGGCGGATGGGAGGTGTCTGTGCGTGGAGAGGGGCTGGGGCAAGAGAGGATGCTCCCCCAGCCTGCACCCCTGGCCAGAAAGACTAGGGCTCCAGGAGACCCTCGCCCAAGCTAGGTGCTGGGGCTCACAGGGGCAAGGGCCACCAGGGTCAAGTATCCCCTGGTACCTAGGACGGTGGGGAAGGAAGGCAGGGCGAGGGACCCTGCTAACCTCAGCCTGTAAGGAGGCAGGGCAGGCACAGGCTTGGTTCCCAACCAGCCTCGAGAGCCCGTTTTCGGCTTCATGAAACTCCAGTCACAAGCGCTGTCCTCACTCCACACTTTGCCCAAATCTCGTGTCTCACTCTCGGAGGCAGTGGGGGCTGGAGGGTTCCCTGGGGGAAATAGAGAGAGGAAATAGGAAATCCAGTCCAAGGAAGAAAGGAGAGACAGACAGATGGATTTCCCCTCCTGTTTTTGGCAACAACTTCCAAGGGCTCCAGGGAAAAGGAATTTAATAGCCATGTAACTTCACTGGCAGATAGCTCAGGCCTTGTCTGGCCATTAGCTAAGAGTGTGTTTGCAAAGCTGAACCATGAGAGTTATTTCTACAAAATCCATTTACCTTTCAGTTTCATGTGTCTGTCCCTCCTACTCCTCTATTTTCCCCCTTGGTTTTCTGCCACTACAATTCTCTTTTTCTCTCTTGTCCTCCCTCCAGCTTTCTTTCTCACAGCAACAGTCCTCCCAACCCACAGGATCGCAGTTGGACAGGTTTGATTTAATCAGACTTGCATAGTTTCCTCATAGGACCACTCAAAGACTCCTTTGTTTTCCTCCATTATTTTCCCCTTGATGCCTCATCTTCCACTGTCCTATAGAGGTAGAGGAATATATACTATTTAATCTACGTTTTTCTAGTCCACTTTCTGTTTTCAAAATACAGTGTTGAGATTTAGATACATAAAAGAATTGTCAGAATTTTATCCCATTATTTGCCTTTTGGGAAAGACTGAAGGTGGGAGGAGAAGGGGATGACAGAGGATGAGATGGTTGGATGGCATTGCCAACTCAATGGACATGAGTTTGAGCAAGCTCTGGGAGTTGGTGATGGACAGGGAAGCCTGGTGTGCTGCAGTCCATGGGGTCATGAAGAGTTGGACACGACTGAGCAGCTGACAAGTAAAAGCTGAAGGAGTTCATCACCACTAGAGCAGCCTTATAAGAATGTCAAGGAACTTCAAACTGCAAAGAAAATACATTAACTAGTGATAGGAAAACATATGAAAATATAAATCTTACTATTAAAGTTAAATATACAGTTAAAATCAGAATACTCTAATTTTGTAATGGTGGTGAGTGAAGTCACTCAGTCATGTCCAACTCTTTGCGACCCCATGAACTATAGCCTACTAGGTTCCTCTGTCCATGGGATTTTCTAGGCAAGACTACTGGAGTGGGTTGCCATTTCCTTCTCCAGGAGATCTTCCCAACACAGGGATTGAACCCGGGTCTCCTGCATTGTAGGCAGACATTTTACCATCTGAGCCACCAGGGAAATAATGGTGGTAGATAACATATAAATCTATATTGATGGTTAAAAGAGAAAAGTGTTAGAAACAGCAATAACTGTGATAATGAATAATAAGTACACAAGATAAAAGTGTAAATTGAAACACCAAACAAGTAAAATAATGGGAAGAGTAAAAATGGAGAGCTTTAGTATGCATTCAAAGTTGTTATCAGCTTAAAATAGACTCATACATAAAAGATGCTTTTTTATGAGCCTCATGGTACCCACCCATAAGACAAAAACCTATGGTAGATACACAAAAGGTAACTAGAAAGCAATCAAAGCACACACTTACAGAAAACCATTAAATCACAGAGAAAGGGAGCAAGAGAAGAAAGGAGTAATGGAAACAAAAAGCCATAAAACAGTTAAAGAGGAATTCCAAAGAAACAGCTACTTCTGCTTCATTGACTGCACTAAAGCCTTTGACGGTGTGGATCACAACAAACTGTGGAAAATTCTGAAAGAGGTGAGAATATCAGACCACCTTACCTGCCTCTTGAGAAATCTGTATCTGGGGAAAGAAGCAGCAGTTAGATTCGGACATGGAACAACGAATTGGTTCCAAATTGGAACCAAAAAGGAGTAACTCAAGGCTGTATATTGTCACCCTGTTTATTTAACTTCTATGCAGAATACATCATGTGAAATGTTGAGCTGGATGAACCATAAACTGGAATTAAATTGCTGGGAGAAATATCAACAGCCTCACAGATGCAGAAGATACCACTCTAATGGCAATAAGAGAAGATCTAAAGTGCCTCTTGATGAGAGTGAAAAAGCTGGCTTGAAACTAAATATTTAAAGAACTAAGATCATGGTATCCAGTCTCATCACTTCATGGCAAATAGAAGAGGAAAAAAGATGGAAACATTTGTTTCCTTGGGCTCCAAAATCACTGAGGACATTGACTGCAGCTCCTTGGAAGAAAAGCTATAACAAACCTAGACAGTGTATTAAAAAGCAGAGACATTACTTTGCTGACAAAGGTCTGTATAGTCAAAACTATGGTTTTTCCAGTGACTGAACAGCAATTGTTTCTGGAAGAAATGCCCTGTAGATATCAATTAGGTCCAACTAGCTCAATGTGTCATTTAAAACTTGTGTTTCCCTACTAATTTTCTGTCTGAATAATCTGTCAATCAGTGTGAGTGTGGTGTTAAAGCCCTTCATTATTACTGTGTTACTGTCAATTTCCCCTGTAATTGTTGTTAGCATTTACTGTATGTATTGAGGTGCTCCTTTTTGGGTACATATATATTTATAATTGTTACATCTTATGTTTAGATTGATCCCTTGACCATTACACAGTCCTTCTTTGTCTCTTATAAGTCTTTATTTTAATGTCTATTTTATCTGAGTACTGCTACTCCCACTTTCTTTTGATTTTCATTTGCATGGATTATCTTTTTCCAGGCCCTCACTTTCAGTCTTTATGTGTCCCTAGGTCTGAGGTGGGTCTCTTTGACAACATATTTAGGGGTCTTGTTTTTTTTTTATCCATTCAGCCAATCTGTGTTTTTTGGTTGAAGCATTTAGCCCACTTACATTTAAGGTAATTATTGATATGTATGATCATGGCGTCTGATCCTGTCACTTCACGGCAAATAGATGCAGAAACAATGGAAACAATGGGAGACTTTATTTTCTTGGGCTCCAAAATCACTGCAGATAGTGACTGTAGCCATGAAATTAAAAGATTTTTCTCCTTGGAAGAAAAGCTATGACAAGCCTAGACAGCCTATTAAGAAGCAGAGACATTACTTTGCCAACAAAGGTCCTTCTAGTCAAAGCTATGGTTTTTCTAGTAGTCATGTATGGATGTGAGAACTGGACTATAAAGAAGGCTGAGCACCAAAGAATTGATGATTTTGAACTGTAGTGTTGAAGAGAGTCCCTTGGACTGCAAGGAGGTCAAACCAGTCAATCCTAAAGGAGATCAGTCCTGTGTGTTCTTTGGAAGGACTGATGCTGAAGCTGAAACTCCAATATTTGGCCACCTAATGCGAAGAGCCAACTCATTAAAAAAGACCCTGATGCTGGAAAAGATACAAGGCAGGAGGAGAAGGGGATGATTACAGAGGATGAGATGGTTGATGGCATTATTGACTCAATTGATATGAGTTTCAGCAAGCTCCAGGAGATAGTGAAGGACAGGGAAGCCTGGCGTGCTGCAGCCTATGAGGTCGCAGAGTCAGACATGACTGAATGACTGAACATCAACAACATACGATCCTATCACCATTTACTTTATTGTTTTGTGTTTGTAGGTTTCTTTCTTTCTTTCTTTCTTTCTTTTTTTTTTTTTTTGCGTTTCCTGTCTAGGAAGTTAGAGAGTTAGTTTGAAAGTGAAAGTGCAAGTTGCTCAGTTGTGTCCAACTCTTGGCGACCCCATGGACTACACAGTCCATGGAATTCTCCAGGCCAGAATACTGAAGTGGGTAGCCTTTTCATTCTCCAGGGGATCTTCCCAACCCAGGGATCAAACCCAGGTCTCCTGCATTGCAGGCAGATTCTTTACCAGCTGAGCCACAGGAGAAGCCCAAGAATACTGGAGTGGGTAGCCTATCCCTTCTCTAGCAGATCTTCCCAACCCAGGAATCAAACTGGGGTTTCCTGCATTGCAGGTGGATTCTTTACCAACTGAGTCCATGGACTACACAGTCCATGGAATTCTCCAGGCCAGAATACTGAAGTGGGTAGCCTTTTCATTCTCCAGGGGATCTTCCCAACCCAGGGATCAAACCCAGGTCTCCTGCATTGCAGGCAGATTCTTTACCAGCTGAGCCACAGGAGAAGCCCAAGAATACTGGAGTGGGTAGCCTATCCCTTCTCTAGCAGATCTTCCCAACCCAGGAATCAAACTGGGGTTTCCTGCATTGCAGGTGGATTCTTTACCAACTGAGCTATGAGGGAAGCCCATAGAGCTAATTTGGTGGTCCTGAATTCTCTTAGCTTTTGCTTGTCTGTAACCTTTTGATTTCTTTTGTGAATCTGAATTGATCCTTGCTGGACAGAGTAATCTTGGCTGTATATGTTTTCTTTTCATTACTTTAAGTATATCCTGCCATTCCCTTCTGGCCTGCAGAGTTTCTGTTGAAAGGTCAGCTCTTAGCATTATGGGGATCCCCTTGTATATTATTTGTTGCTTCTCCTTTGCTGCTTTTAAAATTTTTTCTTTGTGTTTAATTATTGTTAGTTTGATTAATATGTGTCTTGGCCTGTTTCTCCCTGTGTATATCCTCCATGGGACTCTCTAGGCTTCCTGTACTTGGGTAGGTATTTCCTTTCCCATTTTAGGGAAGTGTTTAACCACAATCTCATCAAATATTTTATCATGCCCTTTCCATTTGTCTTCCTATTCTGAGACCCCTACAATTTGAATGTTGTTATGCTTAATGTTATCCCAGAGCTCTCTGAGACTGTGCGTTTTATTCTTTTACCTTTAATGTATTCTGCTTCAGTTATTTCCACCATTCTATCTTCCACTCACTTATCTGTACTCCTGGCTTAGTTACTCGGCTGTTGGTTCCCTTCAGTGTATTTTTAATCTGTTATTGTGTTGATGGTTTATTCTTTAATTCTTCTAGGTCATTGTTAAATTAAATCCTTGACGATTTCTTTCATCTTCTCAATCCGTGCCTCCAGTCTATTTATCTGTGCTTTCATTTTCAAGATTTTGGATCATCTTTATTATCATTACTCTTCTTTTTCAGGTGGATTGCCTATTTCTTCTTCAATTGATCGTCTTGTAAGTTTTTCCCATCTTCCTCCATCTGCTGCACATTTCTCTGTCTTTTAATTTTGTTTAATTTACTGTGTTTGGGGTAAATTATGCTGCCCTTTCTGCAGGCTGGAAGGTCGGCTGCTGCTGCTGCTAAGTCGCAGCTCCTCTTTATTGTGGAGTCTGCCCCCGTGGGCAGAGTTGAACCAGTGCCTTGTGAAGGTTTCTACATGCTAATTTTTTCCTATGGATATCTGATTTTTCTAATCCAGTTTTTTCAAAAGACCATGTATTCTCCACTGAATTACTTTCGCACCTTTCTCAAAATTCCACTGTCCACATACATGTGGATGTGCCTAAACTTTGTATTATGTTCCGTTGATCTATTCTAACATCATGCAAACACTATGCTGCCCTGATGGTTGTAGATTTACAATATCTTGAAATCAGATAATCCACCACATTGTTCTTTTTCAGAGTTGTTGTCTATGATTTTGCTTTTCCACATACATTTTAGACTTAGCTTATTATTTCTCAAAAAATCTGCTGGGATATTTTTGGATGCATTGAATGTGTATGTCAGTTTGCAGAAAACTGACTTTTTTTGGTATGCTCTCTGCCTTCGCTGATCAAGGATTGAACCCAGGCCCATGGCAGTGAAAACACAGAGTCCTAACCACTGGACCACCAGGGAATTTCCACAACTGACATTTTAGCAATGTTGAGTTTCATAAACACTGTTCATCTCCTCCATTAGCTTAGTTGTCTGTAACTTTCCTCTGTGATGTTTTGTAGTGTTTGATGTACAGGTCTTTTGCATCCTTTGTCAGGCACACCTCTAAGAATTTCGTGGTATTTATGCTATTGTAAGTGTTTTTTTCCCTTAATTTTAGTTTCTGTTTGTTTGTTGCTGTTGTATAGGAATACAATGGAAATTTTGAAATCATCTTTTCTTTCAACTTTTTGACATGCACACACTGCTGTATTTATTTATTTCTGGCTGCACTGGGTCTCTGCGGCTGCATGTGGGCTTTCTCTAGTTGTGAAGGGTGAAGGCTACTCTGGTGGTGCACCAGTTTCTCAGTGCAGTGGCTTCTCTTGTGCAGCACAGGCTCTGGGCTCAGGCTCCCGGAGTTGTGGCACAGGGGCTCATAAGTTGACTCAGGAGCCCTAGACTTCAGTAGCTGTGATGTGCAGGCTCAGCAGTTGCAGCTCATGGGCTCTAGAGTACAGACTCAGTAGTTGTGGCACATGAGCTCAGTTGCTCTGTGGTATGTGGAATCTTCCTGGACCAGGAATTGAACCTGTGTTCCCTGCCTTGGCAGATGTATTCTTACCCCTGTGCCACCAGGGAAGTCCACAAAGGAAATTTTTATATTGGTCTGGTATGCTGCAACCTTTCTGAACTTATTAGTCTTAATAACTTAAAAAAATAGATTTCAAAGGATTTTCTATAAAGGTGATAATACTATCTGTGAATAAAGGCAATTTTAGTTATCTTTTCCAACCTAGGTTCTTTATACTTTCTTGCCTGATTGCATTAGCTTGAATTTTAGTACAACACTGAAAAGAAATGATGAAACCAGACATCCTTCACTTTTTCTTGATCTTAGGGAGAAAGTACTTAAATCTTTTACTGTTAAGTATGTATTATCCGTAGGTTCTTATTCTTTATCAGGTTGCTAGTTTGTTGAGAATTTTACTGTTTCACATACATGATGTCATATAATTCCATAATAACCTTTTCTCCCTACTCCTGTACTACCTTCCCACACCCCAAGGGCTTTTTTTTAAAAATCAGGAATGCGTATTGGACTGCCAAGTGCTTTTCCTGGGTCTATTGTGATGATAATATGATTTTTCTTTTTCAGTTTGTTAATATTGTGAGTTGCAATGATTGATTTAAAAATATTAAATAAATACCTTATAACAAACATCCTCTTTGTGCTTACTTGTACCCATATGTGATATTACCAACCAAAGGTTTTTGATGAATAGATCTGATTATAGCTTCTCTGTCAAGCTTTGTATTTCACAGTTTAATCTTGGAAGAAAGTTCTGGGTAATGTACAAGAAAGGGAAAAAATCCTTAACCTATTGGTTTGGCAAATATTCTTTGAGTGCTTGCTATGTGTTGAGCTATGCCTCAAGCATTAGGTGCTAAAATACACTCTCATGAGATGTAATGACCAGTGAGGGATTGTTGTGAAGAAATATTAGTATTATTCAAATAATGGAGAGCTTCCTTTTCTAATGAGCCTGAAAAACTTTTTGATATCTGAGCCTTTTTTTTTTTTTTAAATTAAGCCTATATGAGCCTGGTGAATTAAAATTACCCCAGAGAAGAATGACAATAAATGAGCCTAGAGAGCAAGGTGGTTTTGATGCTTCTCTATCTTTGTTGTTGTGGTGGTTGTTCAGTTGCTAAGTTGTGTCATTATCTCTGGCCAACCAACAAATCTTAGTTTTCAGAAATATATGATTTTATATGGCTGTTTTCTTTCTTTATTCATTTATTTAAAGAACAGGAAGCAGCACCTATAATGTACCAGAATACCCCTAGGCTCTTGTTTCAAGAACTGCTTGAATTGCTAGGCTAAACTCAAGTTTAAGTTTGAAAGGAAGATAACCTAAGTCACCCTTTCCTTTTACAGATGAGAACTGAAGATTTGAGAAAAGAAATTCACAGGCATTTGAACTTTCTGTTTCTTGCTATCCCCACTCTAAACTTAATGACAGAGGCTCCAACATTCAGTCAAATCCCAGCTGTCCCAGTAAGCATCTTTGTGACCCTGAAAAGCACAACAATTTTTCTGCCTGGCACTATGGCCCCATCTGTAGAATGTGGTTAATAATAGCCATCATTAAAGGGTAATGATGAAGCCTTTGCCTCGAGTCTGCTTTCTCTTATTTCCAGCTTTCTGATGCATGTGCTGATGGTCATCACTTCCTCCAGACAAAGCAGGAAGGAAGTGGGAACCATGCTTATCCAAAGATGCCACATCTTTGGGATCTCAGAGAAAATTTCTTATCTTTGTTGACATTACACTTTCCTCCATAAAGTGGGACTCTACCTCACGGTGTTTGTGTGAAAATGGTCAAAGTTTTAAAAATTTGTAACTCTTAAGTCAATAACTTATTAACTCACCTTGGGCAAATCATTAGTATTTCTCAGCTCACTTTACCTATTTTAAAATGAGAGACAGTGTTTTCCCTTACAGGGTTATTGCAAGGAAAGCTGTTGCTGTGACCTGTGTCAGAGGGTGTGCTGCCTGTTTTCCTCTAGGAGTTTTATAGTTTTGGTCTTACGTTTGGGTCTTTAATCCATTTTGAGCTTATTTTTGTGTTTGGAGTTAAGAAATGGTATTTCATTTTTATACATGTGGCTGTCCAGTTTTCCTGGCACCATTTGTTGAAGAGACTGTCTTTCCAGGATTGGGTAGTATTGCCTCCTTTGTCATAGATCAATTGACCATAGGTGCCTGGGCTTATTTCTGGGTTTTCTATCCTGTTCTATATTGATTGATCTATATTTTTATTTTTGCACCAGTACCAGACTGTTTTGATGACTATATCTTTGTAGTATAGTGTGAAGCCAGGGAGACTGATTTCCTTCAGCTGTTTTTCTTTTTCAAGATTTCATTGGCTATTCAGGGTCTTTTGTGTCTCCAAAAAAATTTTGAGATTTGTTGTTGTTGTTACAGTTCTGTGAAAAATGCCATTGGTAATTTCATAACGATTGCACTGAATCTGTAGATTGCCTTGGGTAGCACAGTCATTTTGACAATATTGATTCTTCCAGCCCATGAACATGGTATGTCTAGCCACCTGTTTGTGTTTATTCAGTTTCTTTCATCATCATCATTGTGTAGTTTTCAGAGTACAGGTTTTTTTTTTTTTTCCTTAGGTAGGTTTATTTCTAGGTATTTTATTCTTTTTGATACAATGGTAACTGCAATTGCTTCTTGAATTTCTCTTTCTGATCTTTTGGTGTTAGTATATAGAAATGCAACAGATTTCTATATATTGATTTTGTAATCTGAAACTTTACCAAGTTCATTGATGAGTTCTAGTGGTTTTCTGGTAGATCTTTAAGATCTTCTATGTATAGGATCATGTCATCAGCAAACAGTGACAGTTCAACTTCTTTTCCGATTTGGATTCCCTTTACTTCTTTCTCTTCTCCTATTGCTATACTTAGGACTTTCAAAGCTGTGTTGAATAAAAGTGGTGAGAATGGACATACTTGTCTTCTTCCTCATCCTAGAGGTATGTTTTCAGCTTTTCACCATTGAACATGATACTAGCTGTAGGTTTGTCATATATGGCCTTTATTATGTTGCAGTATTAAATGGATATGCCCACTTTCTGGAAGGTTTTTTTTTTTAATCATAAATGGGTGCTGAATTTTGTCAAAAGCTTTTTCTGCATCTATTGAGATCATCTGTATGGTTCTTATTCTTCAATTTGTTGATATGGTGTATTGCATTGATTGATTTGTGGATGATGAAAAATCCTTGCATCCCTGGGATGAATCCCATTTTATCATGGTGTATGATCTTTTTAATGTATTGTTGGATGTAGATTGCTAGTATTTTGTTGAGAATTTTTGCATCTATGTTCATCAGTGATATTGGCCTGTAATCTTTTTTGTGATATCTTTGTCTGGTTGAGGTAGCAGACTGACAGTGGCACTGACAGTGGCCTCATAAAATCAGTTGGAAAGTTTTCCTTCCTCTGACTTTTTGGAACAGTTTCAGAAGGATAAGCATTAACTTGTCTCTAAATGTTTGATAAAATCTGCCTGTCAAGCCATCAGGTCCTGGGCTCTTTTTTTGGTGGAAGGTTTTCAATCATGGTTCAATTTCAGTGCTTACAATTGGTCTGTTCATAGTTTCTATTTCTTCCTGGTTCAATCTAGGGAGATTGTACCTAAGAATTTGTCCAGTTCTTCCAGGTAGTCCATTTTATTGGCAAACAATTGTTCATTGTTCTTCCAGGTAGTTCATTTTATTGGCAAACAATTGTCTTTTATGATCCTTGGTATTTCTATGGAGTCAGTTGTCTCTTTTTTTATTTCTAATTTTACTGATTAGAGTCCTCTTCCTTTTTTTTCTTGATGAATCTGGCTAAAGAGTTATCAGTTTTGTTTATCTTTCCAAAGAACCAACTTTTAGTTTCATTGATCTTTGCCATTGTTTTCTTTGTCTCTATTTCATTTATTTCTGCTCTGATTTTTATGACTTCTTTCCTTCTACTAACATTAGGTTTTGTTTGTTCTTCTTTCTCTAGTTGTTTTAGGTGTAAAGTTAGGTTGTTTATTTGAGATTTTCCTTGTTTCTTGAGGTAACATTGTATTGCTACAGACTTCCCTCTTAGAACCGCTTTTGGGGCATCCTATTAGTTTTGGACTGATGTGTTTTCGTTTTCATCTGTCTCAAGGTGTTTTTTCAATTCTTCTTTGATTTCTTCAGTGATCCAATGGTTGTTTAGTAGCATATTGTTTAGCCACCATATGTCTGTGTTTCTTAGAGTTTTTTCCTTGTATTTTATTTCTAATCGGATAGTGTTGTGATATGAAAAGACGCTTGATATGATTTCAAATTTCTTAAATTTATCAGGGCTCATCTTGTGGCCCAACACGTGGTCGATCCTGGGGAACATTACACGTGCACTTGGGAAGAATGTGCAGTCTGCTGCGTTCAGATGGAATGCTCAATAGACATCAGTGTAATCCAACTTGTCTAAAGTGTCCTTTAAGGCCTACGTTTCCTTATAGATTTTCTGTCAGATGATCTGTCCATTGATGAAAGGGAGGTATTAAAATCCCCCACTATTACTGCGTTACTGTTGATTTCTCCCTTTATGTTTGTTAGGATTTGCTCATGTATTGAGGTGCTCCTTTGTCGGGTCTATATATAGTTATAATTGTTATATCTACTTCTTAGATTGAACCCTTTATCATTATGTAATGTCCTTCTTTGTCTCATAACAGTCTTTGTTTTAAAGTCTATTTTGTCTGATATGAGTATTACTACTCCAGCTTTCTTATGATTTCCATTTGCATGAAGTAACTTCTCCCATTCCCTTACGTTCAGTCTGTAAGTGTCCGTAGGTCTGAGGTGGGTCTCTTGTAGACATGCATATGGGTCTTGTTTTTGTATCCACCCAGCCTGTCTATGTCTTTTGTCTATTTACATTTAAGGTAATTATCAACATATATTGGAGAAGGAAATGGCAACCCACTCCAGTATTCTTGCCTGGAGAATCCCAGGGACAGAAGAATCTGGTGGGCTGCTGTCCATGGGGTTGCACAGAGTCAGACCCGACTGAAGTGACTTAGCAGCAGCAGCAGCAGCAACATATATGATCCTTTGTTAATTGTTTTGGGTTGATTTTTGTAGCTCTTTCCCTTCATTTATGTTTCCTGCCTAGTGAATTTCCTTCAGTATTTGTTGTAAAATTGGTTTGCTGCTGCTGCTGCTAAGTAGCTTCAGTCGTATCCGACTCTGTGTGACTCCATAGATGGCAGCCCACCAGGCTCCCTCAGTGGTGCTTAATAGAACTGGACATGGAACAACAGACTGGTTCCAAATAGGAAATGGAGTACACCAAGGCTGTATCCCTGCTTATTTAACTTCTATGCAGAGTACATCATGAGAAATGCTGGGCTGGAAGAAGCACAAAGTGGAATCACGATTGCTGAGAGAAATATCAATAACCTCAAATATGCAGATGACACCACTCTTATGGCAGAAAGTGAAGAGGAACTAAAGAGCCTCTTGATGAAAGTGAAAGAGGAGAGTGAAAAAGTTGGCTTAAAGCTCAACATTCAGAAAACGAAGATCATGGCATCTGGTCCCATCACTTCATGGGAAATAGATGGGGAAACAGTGGAAACAGTGGAAGACTTCATTTGAGGGGGGCGGCTCCAAAATCACTGCAGATGGCGACTGCAGACATGAAATTAAAAGACTCTTGCTCCTTGGAAGAAAAGCTATGACCAACCTAGACAGCATATTAAAAAGCAGAGACATTACTTTGCCAACAAAGGTCCATCTAGTCAAGGCTATGGTTTTTCCAGTAGTCATGTATGATGTGAGTTGGACTGTGAAGAAAGCTAAGCACCAAAGAATTGATGCTTTTGAACTGTAGTGTTGGAGAAGACTCTTGAGAGTCCCTTGGACTGCAAGATCCAACCAGTCAGTCCTAAGGAGGTCAGTCCTTAGTGTTCATTGGAAGGACTGTTGTTGAAGCTGAAACTCCAATACTTTGACCACCTGATGTGAAGAGCTGACTCATTTGAAAAGACCCTGATGCTTGGAAAGATTGAAGGTAGGAGAAGGGGACGACAGAGGATAAGATCATTGGATGGTATCAATGACTTGATGGACATGAGTTTGGGTGAATTCTGGGAGTTGGTGATGGACAGGGAGGCCTGGCATGCTGCAGTCCGTGGGGTCACAAAGAGATGGACATGACTGAACAATTGAACTGAGCTGAATTCTCTTAATTTTTGCTTATCTGGAAAGCTTCTGATTTCTCCATCAAATCTGAATGAGAGTCTTGCTAGGTGTTCTTGGTTGTCAGTTCTTCCCTTTAATCACTTGGAATGTATTGTGTCATTCCCTTCTGGCTTGTAGAGTTTCTGTTGAGAAATCAGCTGATATCCTTATGGGGTTTCCTTTGTATGTTTGCCTTTTCCTCCTTGTTTCTTTTAATAATTTATCTCTGTCTTTAATTTTTGTCAGTTTGATTACTATGTCTCTCTCTGTGGGTTTATCCTGTCTAGGGCTCTGCACTTCCTGAACTTGGTTGACCATTTTTTCTTCCCAATTGGGAAAGTTTTCAGCTACTATCTCTTCAAATTTTTGAGGGGTTCTTTCTCTCTCTCTTTTCTCCTTCTGAGACTCCCTATAATGTGAATATTGGTATGTTTGAAGTTGTCCAGAGGTCTCTTAGGCTGTCTTCATTTCTTTTCATTCTTGTTTCTACATTCTGTTTTGCAGCATTGATTTCCACCACCCTATCTTCCAGGTCACTTATTCATTCTTATGCTTCAGTTATTCTGCTATTGATTCCTTCTAGTATATTGTCCATCTCTGTTTGTTTGTTCTTAGTTCTTCTAGGGCTTTGGTAAACATTTTTTTTTTTTTGGTATCTTCTCCATTATTTTCTGAGATCCTGGATCATCTCCAGTATAATTTTTCTGAATTCTTTTGTGTAAGGTTACTTATCTCCATTTCATTTAGTTGTGTTTCTGGGGATTTATCTTGTTCCTTCATCTGGGATATAATCTTATTTATTTTCATTTTGGTTATCTTTCTGTGATTATGGTATTAATTCTGGAGACTGCTGGGACTGCAGTTCTTGTTTCTTCTGTCTTCTCTCTGGTGGATGAGGATAAGAGGCTCCTGATGGGAAGGACTGGCTATGGGGAAACCTGGGGCTTGCTCTGGTGGTCAGGCTTCTCCTCAGTCATCTTGAACCAATCCTCTTGTATGACATTTAAAAAAAAGTATTTCTGCCTACCTTGGGTACTAGGGACACACTCAGTTCAACTTGAATCCAATTGTCTGCTGATGGGTGGGGCTGGGCTCCCTCCCTGTTAGTTGTCAGGCTTAAGGCAACACAGTCCTGGAGTTTACAGGTGACACAGTCCTGGAGTTTAGGGCCATTGGTAACCTCCAAAAGGACTTACACTGAGTTACATCTCCCAGGACTGCTGCCACCAGTGCCCCTGTCCCCATGGTGGGCCACTGCCAACCCATGCCTCTGCAGGAGACCCTAAGCCACTCAGAGGAAGGTCTGGCTGAATCTCCGCTGGGGCCACTGTTGCTCTCTTCTGGGTCCTGCTGCTCACAAGGTTTCTTTATGCCCTCTAAGAGTGCAGTCTCTGTTTCTCCAAGTATGTAGAGTTCCTGTAATCAAATCCCACTGGACTTCAAAATCAGATTACCCGGGGATTCCCAGGCCCTTCCCCCAGGCTGGGGAGCCTGATATGGGGCCTAAAATCTTCATATAGTGTGACAACCTCTTTGGTATTATTGTTCTCCATGGGTGACCCACCCTGCGAGTATAGAATTTGATTTCATCATGATCGTGCCCCTCCTACTGTTTTATTGTGGCTTTTTTTCTGTCTTGGGTGTGAGGTGTCTATTTTCTGGTGGGTTCCCATGTCTTCCTGTTGACGGCTGTTCAGCACCTACTTGTGATTTTGGTGCTCTGGTAGGAGAAGATGAGTGCATGTCCTTCTCTCTGTCATCTTGAACCAATCCTCTTGTGTGACATGTTTTAAAAAGTATTTCTGCCTACCTTGCGTGCTAGTTTTTCTCTGATGGTGCCAAACACACGTGCTCACAGATACAAGCATCCACACTCATTTCTTTCAAGGCAAGCTGGTCAGTTTCATCCCTGGATCTGAGTCGAGTCTTGGTGTAGAAGCCATGCACAGGCACCAACCGTCTGCTCCTGTGAATGTCGTCAGCTTGCTCACTCTGCATTTTGCTTCTAGGGACACTAAACTCCTGATGATCACTTCCTATGCTTACAAATGCTTTCATGTAGATCTTTACTCTTTCTTGGAATTAATTTTAGCATATGCTCTGCATCGGTATTAGGTAGCTATTGCTGCACAACAAGTTATATTCTACCCCCCCCCAAAAAAATACTGCCTTAAAAAACTAATAAATTTATTTTCTCGGTTTTTGTGGGTCATGAATTCACTCAGGGTACAGTGGGTGTGGCTTATTTCTGCTCACAGTGTTCTGGATAGAATCTTAATGCTGAGAACAAAAATCATCTGAAAGCTTGACGGGGTCTGGAAGATCTGGTTCCAAAGTGGCTCCATCACATGGCTAGTTGTTAATTCTATCATATTGATTCCCTTTCCATGGGCATTTCCACAGGACTTATTGAGTGTCTTCATGCCACTGGTTTCCACCAAAGTAAGTAATCTTAGAGAAGAACAGGCTGAGTTCTATTCTCTTTATGACCTACCTCCAGAAATCACAAAAAATCATTCCTAACACGTTCTATTCATTAAAAAGCAAGTCAGTGAGTCTGTCTCTACCTTTCCTCCACACTTTCAAAGCAGAAGAGTTAGATTCCACCTGTTGAAGGGTAGGGGGTTATAATGAGCAGATATATTTTAAAAGCATCAATAATCTAATGTAAGTTTTGTCCAAGTTTATAGTCATCCAATCTCATATTGAATGGTCTATCATCACTCCAATTTCAGCCATTACCATTTGCTAAAATCAAATACAAATTTGTGTCTATCCCACTTTCAGTCTTTACTTCCATTATGTATTAGCCCAGTATACCAGAGAAGGTGACTTCTTTGAGCAAAGAAAGGACTAGGAGAGAAGGAAGGGAATCTTGGGAGGAAAAGCTAAAAGAAGAGAGAGACATGGGAAAAGGGAAAGGTGTTTTACAAAACAATGAAAAATATGTTGCTTTTCTCAGTCATCCTCATCAAGGGGAGTTGGTTGGGATGAAGCTGTGAGCTCAAGTCTGGCAATGAAGACCCTTATCCTGTTCATTCAGATATGTGGGCTGCAAGTCTTGCCTCCTGGTTAGATGATGCCTCTGGTAACCTTCAGCAGGACATAAGGATGGAGTTGTCTTTTCAACAATGAGGACACTTGAAGGCCACAGACACTTACTCCAAGGCAGGCTGAGACCTCAGGAGCACAGTCTAGGGGAGGGGAAGAGCCAGGATATTGAGAAGGATTAGGGCTAGAAATACCTTAGTACAACCCTGATTGAACAAGTAACAGCTATACTGAAAGATAGTTGGTCAGAGGAGTGATAACTTAGAATTTTTCAGCCATATCAGAACAGGGGCCTGAATCAGGCAGGGATGGCTTCATGCGGCCAGGGTACCTTTCATAATAAGCTGACACCGCCATAGCTCTGAAACCAGGAAAGGGCCTGGAAACCCACAGGGAGAGGTTGGCCATATTCACCTGGGGACCAGGCTGCCAGCCAAGTAGCTGAATCTGGGGGAGGATCCAAGGTCAACAGGGAAAGGGCAAAATATAAGTCTGAAACAGCAGGACTTTGGAACAAAGGGAGCTGGGGCCTGCGTTTCACACCAAATGTGTTGTGGTAAGACAGAACTGATGCTGGACGCCCCCTGCTGGAGAGGATGTGGCATCTGACTGACTCCCAGGAAGGAAATGAAAAAGTGAAAGTGAAATAGCTCACTGGGACCCCAAAGACTGCAGCCTGCCAGGCTCCCATGTCCATGAGATTTTTCAGGCAAGAGTACTGAAATGTGTTGCCATTTCCTTCTCCATGGGATCTTACTGACCCAGGGATCGAACCTGGGTTTCCCACACTGCAAGCAGATGCTTTACCCTCTGAGCCCCCAGGAGAGGTTGCCTCAAAATCCAAGTGAATTTAGTGTCAGAGAGGAGGTTGTCATGTGGAATACCCCGCTCTCCTCAGCACCCCACCAATGCCTAATGATATCTGGAGCACAGGGCCTTCTTCTCCTATGTACAGATCAAGTTTGCACATGAATCTTGGCACCTGGAGCCATCAATCATCAGCTCAAGAAAGCTTGCAGTGGGGGAATTAAGGGAGGGTCATGTCCAGCTGAAGAGCCTGCTGTCCTCTTTGTGCTCTGCACAGTTTGTGTCTTTGGCCGTCATTTCTTTCTTTTTTTTTAAAGTAATTTATTTATGTGGCTGTGGGAGGTCTTAGCTATGGCGTGCAGGGTCTTTTAGTCACAGCATGCAGGATCTTTAGTTGCAGGATGTGAGATCTAGTTCCGTGACCAGGGATCAAACCCAGGCCCCCAGCATTGGGAGCTTGGAATCTTAGCCACTGGGCCACCAGAAGTCCCTGGCCCTCTGTTTCTAAGTCTGACATTTGAGCATGGTGTCTCTTGGCAAAGTCTGTGCTGCTTTGGGGACTGTCTTGCTTTCAGTAACAATAGTAGTGGTCATGATAATGGTAACCAGCATCCAAACATCCAAGAGGCCATGAGACTCAACATAGCTGATCTGCTGGGGAGTCAGCTCCAGAAAACATGATCAGAAAACGTGATCTGACACCAGAATGGAGCAGTTCACAAAAAACACCAGACAAGCTGAAAAACTCAGAGTCTTTCTCATTTGTGAGTGCAATAGACAGCTTTGACCCCCAGACAGAAAAGAGGGCTTCCCTTACATCAGATTTAAACTGCTACTTCCATCATAGGGCTTTTATCTGCTGCTTTGTCTTGCTTTTAATCTCTCCCAGCCCTCTTACATGTGTGAAATGAGATTAAGCACTGCTCTTCCACAAAATTAAGACCAGGAAATTTGTGTGTTAAGATGAAACAAGATCATAGCAAATAGTACTGATTTCCTTTATCAAGCAATTTTTTTTTTTTTTTGGAAAACATACCTAACATAAAGTTTGCCATTTAAGTCATTTAAAATGTGCAGTGGTATTAGGTTACACTCACATTGTTGTGCAGCCATTGCCACCATCCATCTTGAGAGCTTTTCATCTTCTCAGACGGAAACTTTGTTCCCATTAAACACTGACTCTCCATTCCCCTCCCCCTATCCCCTAGTAACCACTAGACTCCCTTCTGTTTCTATAAATGTGACTACTCTAGGCACCTAATATCCTCATATAAGCACACTCATACAATATTTGTCTTTCTGTGACTGACTTATTTCATTTAATGTCTTCCTTCAGATAAATACCCAGAAGTAGAATTGCTGGATTCATGCGGTAGTACAATTAAGTTTTTTCTCTGTCCTGTTTTCCATAATGCCTGTACCAATTTAGATTCCCTCAAACAAAGCACGAATTCCTTTTATCAAATCTTTGCCAACATTGTTGTCTCTCTCTTTTTTTTTTATAATAGACATCCTAAAAGATGACCATTATATCTACTACTGTGGACAAGAATCCCTTAGAAGAAATGGAGTAGCCATCATGGTCAACAAAGAGTCTGAAATGCAATATTGCATCAGTTCAGTTCAGTTCAGTCGCTCAGTCATGTCCGACTCTTTGCAACCCCATGAACTGCAGCACGCCAGGCCTCCTTGTCCATCACCATCTCCCGGAGTTCACTCAGACTCGGGAGCCTGGAATGTCAGGTCCATGAATCAAGGCAAATTGGAAGTGGTCAAACAAGAGATGGCAAGAGTGAACATCGACATTCTAGGAATCAGCGAATTAAAATGGACTGGAATGGGTGAATTTAACTCAGATGACCATTTATCTACTACTGTGGGCAGGAATCCTTCAGAAGAAATGGAGTAGCCATCATGGTCAACAAAAGAGTCTGAAATGCAGTACTTGGATGCAATTTCAAAAACGACAGAATGATCTCTGTTCATTTCCAAGGCAAACCATTCAATATCACAATAATCCAAGTCTATGCCCCAACCAGTAATGCTTAAGAAGCTAAATTTGAATGGCTCTATGAAGACCTACAAGACCTTTTAGAACTAACACCCAAAAAAGATGTCCTTTTCATTACAGGGGACTGGAATGCAAAAGTAGGAAGTCAAGAAACACCTGGAGTAACAGGCAAATTTGGCCTTGGAGTACAGAATGAAGCATGGCAAAGGCTAATAGAGTTTTGCCAAGAGAACACACTGGTCATAGCAAACACCTTCTTCCACCAACACAAGAGAAGACTCTACACATGGACATCACCGGGTGGCCAAAACTGAAATCAGATTGACTATATTCTTTGCAGCCAAAGATGGAGAAGCTCTACACAGTCAGCAAAAACAAGACCAGGAGCTGACTGTGGCTCAGATCACAAACTCCTTATTGCCAAATTCAGACTTAAATTTAAGAAAGTGGGGAAAACCACTAGACCATTCAGGTATGACTTAAATCATATCCCTTATGATTATACAGTGGACATGAGAAATAGATTTAAGGGACTAGATCTGATAGACAGAGTGCCTGATGAACTATGGACAGAGGTTTGCGACACTGTACAGGAGACAGGGATCAAGACCATCCCCATGGAAAAGAAATGCAAAAAAGCAAAATGGCTGTTTGGGGAGGCCTTACAAATAGCTGTGAAAAGAAGAGAAATGAAAAGCAAAGGAGAAGAGGAAAGATATAAGCATCTGAATGCAGAGTTCCAAAGAATAGCAAGGAGAGATAAGAAAGCCTTCCTCAGCAATCAATGCAAAGAAATAGAGGAAAAGAACAGAATGGGAAAGACTAGAGATCTCTTCAAGAAAATTAGAGATACCAAGGGAACATTTCATGCAAAGATGGGCTCGATAAAGGACAGAAATGGTCTGGACCTAACAGAAGCAGAAGATATTAAGAAGAGGTGGCAAGAATACACAGAAGAACTGTACAAAAAAGATCTTCCTGACCAAGATAATCACGATGGTGTGATCACTCACCTAGAGCCAGACATCCTGGAATGTGAAGTCAAGTGGACCTTAGGAAGCATCACTATGAACAAAGCTAGTGGAGGTGATGGAATTCTAGTGGAGCTATTTCAAATCCTGAAAGATGATGCTGTGAAAGTGCTGCACTCAATATGTCAGCAAATTTGGAAAACTCGGCAGTGGTCAGAGTACTGGATAAGGTCAGTTTTCATTCCAATCCCAAAGAAAGGCAATGCCAAAGAATGCTCAAACTACCACACAATTGCACTCATCTCACATGCTAGTAAAGTAATGCTCAAAATTCTCCAAGCCAGGCTTTAGCAATACATGAACTGTGAACTTCCAGATAGATGTTCATGCTGGTTTTAGTAAAGGCAGAGGAACCAGAGATCAAATTGCCAACATCCGCTGGATCTTGGAAAAAGTAAGAGAGTTCCAGAAAAACATCGATTTCTGCTTTATTGACTATGCCAATGCCTTTGACTGTGTGGATCACAAGAAACTGTGGAAAATTCTGAAAGAGAATACCATTCTGGGAATACCAGACCACCTGACCTGCCTCTTGAGAAATCTGTATGCAGGACAGGAAGCTACAGTTAGAACTGGACATGGAACAACAAACTGGTTCCAAATTGTGAAAGGTATACATCAAGGCTGTATATTGTCACTTTCCAATCCCAAAGAAAGGCAATGCCAAAGAATGCTCAAACTACCACACAATTGCACTCATCTCACATGCTAGTAAAGTAATGCTCAAAATTCTCCAAGCCAGGCTTTAGCAATCATGAACTGTGAACTTCCAGATAGATGTTCATGCTGGTTTTAGTAAAGGCAGAGGAACCAGAGATCAAATTGCCAACATCCGCTGGATCTTGGAAAAAGTAAGAGAGTTCCAGAAAAACATCGATTTCTGCTTTATTGACTATGCCAATGCCTTTGACTGTGTGGATCACAAGAAACTGTGGAAAATTCTGAAAGAGAATACCATTCTGGGAATACCAGACCACCTGACCTGCCTCTTGAGAAATCTGTATGCAGGACAGGAAGCTACAGTTAGAACTGGACATGGAACAACAAACTGGTTCCAAATTGTGAAAGGTATACATCAAGGCTGTATATTGTCACCCTGCTTATTTAACTTTTATCCAGAGTACATCATGAGAAATGCTGGATTGGAAGAAGCACAAGCTGGAATCAAGAACAAGCTGAGAGAAATATCAATAACCTCAGATATGCAGATGACACCACCCTTATGGCAGAAAGTGAAGAGGAGCTAAAAAGCCTCTTGATGAAAATGAAAGAGGAGAGTGAAAAAGTTGGCTTAAAGCTCAACATTCAGAAAACAAAGATCATGGCATCTGATCCCATCACTTCATGACAAATAGATGGGGAAACAGTGGAAACAGTGTCAGACTATATTTTTATGGGCTCCAAAATCACTGCAGATGGTGACTGCAGCCATGAAATTAAAAGATGCTTACTCCTTGGAAGGAAAGTTATGACCAACCTAGACAGCATATTTAAAAGTAGAGACATTGCTTTGCCAGCAAAGGTCCATCTAGTCAAGGTTATGGTTTTTCCAGTGGTCGTGTATGGATGTGAGAGTTGGACTGTGAGGAAGGCTGAGCACCAAAGAATTGATGCTTTTGAACTGTGGTGTTGGAGAAGACTCTTGAGAGTCCCTTGGACTGCAAGGAGATCCAACCGGTTTATCCTAAAGAGATCAGTCCTGGGTGTTCATTGGAAGGACTGATGTTGGAAGCTGAAACTCCAATACCTTTGCCACCTGATGTGAAGAGCTGACTATTTGAAAAGACCCTGATGCTGGGAAAGATTGAAGGCAGGAGGAGAAAGGGACAATGGAGGATGAGATGGTTGGATGGCATCACCAACTCAATGGACATGAGTTTGGCTGAGCTCCAGAAGTTGGTGATGGACAAAGAAGCCTGGTGTGCTGCGATTCATGAGGTCACAAAGAGTTGGACATGACTGAGGGACTAAACTGAACTGACTGATCCTAAAAGGTATGAGGTGATATCTCATTGTGGTTTTGATTTGCGTTTCCATGATGGTTAGCCTGGAACAATTTTTCATGTACTTGTTGGCCATTTGTATGGCATTTTCTTTAGAAAACTATTCAGGTTCTTTTTCCATTTTTCTATTGGATGGCTATTTTTTTTCTAGTGAGTTGCATAAATATCCCATATATTTTGGATAATAAATCCTTATCAGGTGTATGGTCTGTAAATACTTTTTCTCCCATTCTGTAAGTAGCCTTTTCATTTTGTTGATGGTTTCCTTTGCTTTGCAGAAACTTTGAGATTTGATACAGTGCCATTTGTTGATTTTTGTTTTGTTTCTTTCAATTTAGTTGTCATTTAAGAAATTGTTACCAAGACCAATGTCAAGGAGCTTTTCTCCTCTGTTTTCTTCTACAAGTTTTACCATTTCAAATTTTACATTTATTTTAAGTTGTTTTTTGTGAGTGGTGTCAGACAAGGGTCCAGGTTCATTTTTCTTGCAAACTGATTTCTAGTTTTCCCACCACCATATATTAAAGAAACTGCCTTTTCTCCTTGAGTATTCTTGGCTCCCTTGTCACATATTAGTTGATTATATATGCACAGGCTTATTTCTGGGCTCTATTAGCCATTTATCTAATGATTAACATTCAGATTTTTGCAAATTTTTTTGCTGTTAGTAACATGGTCTGATGAGCACTTTTTTTTTTACACATTATCAGTTTGTCTGTTGTAGTTAAGCAGAACAGATAGCAGAGTTGTAGGGTGTGTACATGTTAAATTTGACTGCTGCTGCTGCTGCTAAGCACTTCAGTCATGTCTGACTCTGTGCGACCCCATAGATGCCAGCCCACCAGGCTCCACCGTCCCTGGGATTCTCCAGGCAAGAACACTGGAGTGGGTTGCCATTTCCTTTTCCAATGTATGAAAGTGAAAAGGGAAAGTGAAGTCACTCAGTCGTGTCTGACTCTTTGCGACCCCATGGACTGCAGCCTACCATGGTCTTCCACCCTTGGGATTTTGGGCGGAAGAGCCTGGTAAATTTGACTACAGTTGGTCTATTTTTTCTTCAAATTGGCTGCACCAATGTACACCCCTATCCATGGGCAGGAGACTGTCCTCTTCTATCCTGTTACCAAGGGAAATAAAGATATTTCCAAGCTCTGATGTTTCAGACAGGCTGAAAGATGAAATGTCATCTTGCTGTTGCTTCGAGTTCCATGTCCCTACAGATTAATGCATTTGAGGGTCACCTATCTCGACCCCCCCCCGCAACTGGTAGGAACTGGGCCGCACAGCAGGAGGTGAGTGTCGGGCAGGCAAGCGAGGGTAGCTTCATCTGTGTTGATAACCACTCCCCATTGCGTGCATTACCAGCTGAACTCTGTCTCCTGTCAGATCAACGGTGGCATTTGTAGGAATGCAAGCCCTCCTGTGAACTGCACATCCAGGGACCCAGGTTGCATGCTCCTTATGAGAATCATCCCCAAACCATCTGCTCTCTGCCCTCCCCACATCCCGCCTGTGGAAAAATTATCTTCCATGAAACTGATCCCTGGTGCCAAAAGGACTGGAGACCGCTGACTATCTGATAGGTTAACGATGGCAAACTCAGGTGGGTTCCAACAGCAGGACTACTCCTGAAAGGCAGTGGGGCTGCTACTCCCTGGCTTTCAATGGCAGGACTTTGGCCAACAAAACTGCACCAAAAAGCTCTCCAGGATATCATGTTCCACAAGAAGATGATGCTGAACTTTCATTTGGCGGAGGCTGCTGTCAGAGGAGAGAAAAAGCCCCAAACCTGGCCACGAGCAGGATGTGTGTGGAGCTTTCAGAAGCTTCAGATGCCCAGCAATGAGTGGCAGCCCCTGGAGCAGTGGAGAGTGGAGCAGACAAAGCAGGAGAGGATTCCACCAGCCACGCCCTGGGGAAACACAAATGATGAGTTAGCTGATGAGTTAGCCGTAGTGAGAGTGCTGGGCTTTATTAAAAGTCAGTGACACAGTCCCCTCCTAGGGTTAACTGGCACGAAAGCTGGATAGTGTTCACCTCTGGATTCCTTCTGATGACATGTAATCCCTGTGATACATTTTAGATTCTGAGAGGCCCTCAGCGGAGTACAAGAGAAGTGCTGTAGCCCCTCCGCTTTGAGAAAACAAAAACGGGCAGGATGGGGAAAGGAGAGAGAACCGAGAATGGCTGCATATCAGTTCATTCTGTTTTGTTTCTACAAGATGCTCCTCAGGAAACTAAAGGAGTCAACTTTCCTGAAGACCTCAGTTATACTCCGAGGAAAAGAATGGAGTCATTCTGTTGCTGGAAGACCTGGGTCCAAGTCCAGGCTTTGCCACTGTGTGCCTGTTTCCTAATCTGTAAAACCGGGTGATATTCCTTACTGCTTGTGTTGGGTTGCTCTTGTTTGTAGCGAGCAGCACTGGGCTGGAAGGCAGGACCACAATTCCAGCTCTTGCTTTGACAGGAACTCCCTGGGTGAGTTAGTAAGCTCCTTAAGCTCTCTCTCTCTCAGTTTCTCAGTCTGTCAGAGGGGGTGATCTTGCCAGTTTCACTGACTTCTGTGAAGATAAAGACAACAGGAGGTGTGAAGATTTTGCATAAATACCACTGCCTTGAATGTAACTAGTTGCTGTTCAGTCGTTCAGTTGGGTCCAGCTTTTTGCGACCCCATGAATTGCAGCACGCCAGTCTTCCCAATCCTTCAATATGTCCCAGACCTTGCTCAAACTCATGTGCATGGAGTCAATGATGTCATCCAACCATCTCATCCTCTGTTGTCCCCTTCTCCTCCCACCTTCAATCTTTCCCAGCATCAGAGTCTTTTCAAATGAGTCATTGTTCGCATCAAGTGGCCAAAGTATTGGAGCTTCAGCTTCAGCATCAGTCCTTCCAATGAATATTCAGGACTGATTTCCTTTAGGATGGACTGGTTGAACCTCCTCCCAATCTAAGGATTCTAAGCATCTTTTCCAGTTCCGAAAGCATCAGTTCTTTGGCGCTCAGCCTGCTTTATGGCTCAACTCTCACATTCGTACCTGACTACTGGAAAAACCATAGGTTTCTCATAGCTTTTCTTCCAATGTGCAAAGTTGCACACCTTGTGAACGAAACTGCTCTGTCACAAACAACCAAAACTCATTTTACTTTAGATACAGAGAAAATATGCCTTTATGGGTGAAGTCCCCTAAAGCCAGACAATTTCTGGCCTTTTTTCCGGGGAAACAGAGTTCCAAATATGGGGACAAACTGAACATCAGTCAGGAGTCTCCCCGAGTGGTCCGGGAAAGCGCGGCTTCACGCGGCTCCCTTGCGCCACCTGGTGCCCCATTTCCGCAACTGCCCAGAAACCACGTGTAAGAAAGTGCTTACAACCTAACTACGCACTCTGGGTCAGGTCCGCCCTAGCCAATCGGCGAGGGGGAGGCGGGGCGGGAGAAAGCGGGAGTCCAATCGTTGCCCGCCTCCCGAGAAGAAGGCGGGGCTTGCGATTTACCACGTTGGGTTTGTCCGCAGCGCTAATTACTTTTTCCGAAGGCTGGGGAGCCTCACTCCCGCTGGCGCCGCCGCCTCGCGCGCTCCTGCTCCGTCGCGGCCGCGCGGGGGGCGCCTGCTCCCGAGGACCATGTGTGACGGCGCCCTGCTGCCCCCCCTGGCCCTGCCCCTGCTGCTGCTTCTGCTCTGGGGACTGGACCCGGGCACAGGTAGCGCCCCGCTCCCGCCGCCCCTTCGTCCGCGCCTCCCGCGGCCACCCTCCGCTGCCCTCCCCAGCGGCCTCCGCCTGCTTGCGCGGCCGCGCCGCGGCGGCCGGCCGCTGACAGCCGCGGGGTCGCGGGGGCGCGGGCCGCGGCCGGAGGACT
>SJXQ01001811.1:297862-360075 GCA_006408695.1 Aepyceros melampus | reverse complement strand
CGCGAGCGGCAGGCGGGCGGGAGGGCGGGCCCCGCCGCGCTGACGCGTCTCGTCTCTCCCCGCAGCTGTCGGCGACGCGGCGGCCGACGTGGAGGTGGTGCTGCCGCGGCGGGTGCGCCTGGAAGACGTGCACCTGCCGCCCCTGCCCGGCGCCCCCGGGCCCCGCAGGCGCCGGCGGCCCCGCGCGCCCCCCGCTGCCCCGCGCGCCAGGCTGGGGGAGCGCGCCCTGCTGCTGCACCTGCCGGCCTTCGGGCGCGACCTGTACCTGCAGCTGCGCCGCGACCTGCGCTTCCTGTCCGGCGGCTTCGAGGTGGAGGAGGCCGGCGCAGGCGGGCGCCACGGACGGTCAGCCGAGCTGTGCTTCTACTCCGGCAGCGTGCTCGGCCACCCCGGCTCCCTCGTCTCGCTCAGCGCCTGCGGCGCCGCCGGCGGCCTGGTACAGCCTTTGCCACCTCCGGGTCTGCCTGGCGATCTGTCCGGGCGCCAAGGGTGGGGGTGAAGGGAGGTCTCCGGGGAGGGCTGGGATGGCGGTGGGGCCTCCGATGTGCTCTGCTGCTGGCAGGAGGGAGCACCCCCAACCTTCCAGAGGGTCTAGGAGCAGAGGGCAAGAAAGGGGAGTCATCTCATTATCCAGCGCTTTCAGTCCTGAAAATTCAGAGGTGCGTCAGGCCAGCACCGACGTGGGTGTGCACAGCGAGATAGCCACAGCCTGCCCAGGAGCACAGGTCCGGCCCAGATGAAATCCACCAGGCCCCGAGACTGAGACGTGCACCTGGCCGAGATGTAGAGAGAGCCCTGTTTGCTTCTGCACAGGTGTGCTGTGTGCGTGTCACGGGGAACACCCATCTGTATGTGTACAGTTCGTCTGTTCTTGAATTGGGGATCGAGTCAAGCATTGGCCTCCTTTCTGTAATTTTGAGTCTTTACCCAGGAAAGGGGCCGCTAACCTACTCTTCTTAGTTAAAACATGGGAGCCAGAAAAGGGAAGGTGTCCTTAATATTTTTACCTTATGCTGCAAGCAGGCATTTGTTGGCACCTACCCTCAGCTAGACCTGAGGAATGCTGACCTTGGTGATAAGCCCCTCTCTCTGTCCCTGGAAGCTCTCTGGGTGTGGCAGTAATCTGCCTTTACCACCACCGCCCCCCCCCCTTCGGTTTCTGCACCTGTGGAGTGCTCGAAGGGAGGAAGGAAACCCTTGGCACCTCTGCCCTGCCTTTGCTCACACTGGCTCACTTGGTTACATTGGTGCCCAAATAACACTTCTCAGCTTCTCATCATACCCCCAAGGAGCACAGATGGCTGGCAGATGGGCTGCCCCCAGCCGGCAGAGCCTGGGATGGGCGCAGAGCAGGCTTCTCTATCTTCTGGGGAAGTAGTTTCTGATACTCTTTTGTGTCTGTCCTTTCCTGGCACAGGAAACTGCTTTCCCCACTTCCACCTTCTCTCGCTCCACCATTTAGAATTCTCTTGCCCTTACCCACATAGCTTGCAACAAGTTGACACAAATCTGCCACAAAGGTCAGAAACCCTGAGGGTCAGAGTCTTTATGTAAGACTGCTCTCTTCCCGGCAGTAGGGGAACTTAGGTAGTAATTCTAAACTTGGCCTTCACCAGTTCCCCCTTGTAGGACTTTTTGAGTTCTGATAAGAATGTGCTCTCCATTTGTTGGACTGGAGAAATTGGCATCTTTGGTTAAACGAGGAAAAGGAACTGTGGAGGGGCCTGGTAGGAGCTAGGGGGAACAACGGCGGGGAGTGTGAGCTGTGGGTGAGGAGGCTTAAGCGGGGGTGAGAAAGGCTCAGATCACTGAAGGACTCGGGTCAAGGCTGTATCATGTTCTGGGAGGGACTGGAAGGCCCACATCATTTTTCCTGTTTTTGCCAAAGTGTTTAAAGTCTAGGTCACATCACTGTACTGAGCATGGAAACATCTGAATCCCATTTGCTGCGGTTTAGTGAGTTTCTGTAGAGGTCAGAGTTTATACTTCTTGGTGTAAAGTTTCCAGAGAGGCGCTATCTGTGAAGGATCTGAGAGTGGATATCTGGATAACACTGATTTAAAATCCTCCCGGAGTGAGTGCTGGGCCCTTTCACACATGGCTCTGAGCTGTGAGAGTTCCCTTCTGTCCTCCAGGTTTTCAGCAGGACTGCCCTTCCCTTTAGCACCATGTGAGGGCGCTGTGTTTTAGATAAAGGAACGAGGCAGAGAGGCTGCGTTAGGCATGTGCCAGCTGCGGTGGGGGCACCTCTAAGACTTTAGATTTAAAATTCGTACTTCTGTGAATTACGATGTAAGCTGGACATTGGACACTTCTTTCTAATACACCCTATAGAGGAAAGGCAGGGGTTCAGAGACTGCCGGGTGACTTGGAGTGGACCTCTTTGGTGGCAGAGTGGTCCTGCTCTTCTAGAAAAGAAAGCAGCAGGAATGTAGGCTAACCAGGTTTGCATCACACCCCACCTTAGTTTGATTTTGGTACTCGGTGTGCTTAAGACAGTTCCGCTGGGTGGTAACGTTGTGTTAGCCCCTCTCGACCATGGTAGAAGCCCCGTAGAGATCTCGCTCGCGTGTTGTGTGTTTTTGAGGACAGATTCAACCATGAAGTATGGGGAAAGGAATAATGCCCAGTAGGTGAGTTTTGGTGCCCACAGTTGGGAGCATTCCAAAGCCTCATTGTGTCTGAAGAATCATGTTGAGCAGGGCTGGCAAACTGTTTCTGCAAAGGACCAAGGAGTGAATACTGCAGGCTTTGCAGGCC
Organism: Aepyceros melampus; assembly: GCA_006408695.1. Classification (NCBI taxonomy): domain Eukaryota; kingdom Metazoa; phylum Chordata; class Mammalia; order Artiodactyla; family Bovidae; genus Aepyceros; species Aepyceros melampus. The sequence goes on along the minus strand of SJXQ01001811.1, from coordinate 357,315 downwards.
GTTGGTCTCTGTCCCAACTACTCAACACTGCTCTTTGAGTGCAGAAGCAGCCATAAGAAGGTAAAGAAACAGGTGGACATGGATGTGTTCGATAAAATTTTATTCCGGTGTTGAGTATGAATTAAACCTGCTGCATCTCACGTCTCCGGAACCGCCTCATGAGGAGCGTTGCCTACAGGGACGGGTGTGTGGGCTCTGCTCCCTGAGCTGTCTGCCACCAGAGACGTTTGCTACCTGTTTGAAGGAGATGCATGATTAGAATAGATCGTTCCTTAATTGTTCATGGGGGCAGGGGAAGTAAATCTCACACTCCGTTTTGCTCTCCACCCTGGGAACCCCGCCTTTTGACAGCGGAGCTGGGGGTCTGTGGTGTTTCCCTTCTCTGTCTTACCTTGAAAAGCTGTATTTTATGGATCTTCAGAGACCATGGGCTCAAATATTAATTGCTTTATGTTTATGCATCTTCATTTTATTTACATTTCAGAGAAGTCCTCAGACATAACATAGGTTTTGGGAAGTTTCTGTAACTGTATATGACTTCAAAGCAATGAACTCTGGGCATACGAGGAAGGTATTTTCCCTCCCAGAGGATTTATGTGAGTTTGGATCAGCTGCCTCGTGTGAATGGGACCAGATCATGGAAGGCTGGTGGAATCCGAAGAAACTTCGGGTTAAGATTCACCAGGGCAGGCAGTGGAGGTGGAACCCCAGAGACAGAGTGAGTGTCCGTCTCTGAAAAATCTCTCAGTGCTGCCTGTCGGAAAGAGGAGGATGGAGCGACCGTCCTCATCCCCGTGTGTGAGGAGAGGAGGGCGGACAGGCGGAGCGTCTGGTCTGCTGAACAGGGGCCCTTCTGCCTCACAAGCACCGGGTCAGGGAAGTCCTTGGCCAGGACACGCCCGCCTCTTAGCTGGGGCTGTGGCCTGCGGGGGTGTGCTGTGGGCGAGATGCTGGGGCCACACGGGACACCCAGGAGCTCTGGGGCATGGCACTTTTTCCAGACCACCCAGGAGAAACAGAAGGTAGGGCTGGTCGGAGGACACCTTCTCTGGAGTCACATCCATGCTCTGAGAGATGCTGGCTTATGTCTCTCTCACCCAGGATGCTCACTGGGGCCTCATGGCCAGCCAGCCTGGCTGTCTGTGCCCGACCACAGGGCAGGGGGCTCTGTCTGCCAGGTGCCCGACCACAGGGCAGGGGGCTCTGTCTGTGCCTGACCACAGGGCAGGGGTCTCTGTCTGTGCCCAACCACAGGGCAGGGGGCTCTGTCTGTGCCCGACCATAGTGCAAGGGGCTCTGTCTGTGCCCGACCATAGAGCAGGGGCTCTGTCTGTCTGTGCCTGACCACAGGGCTGGGGCTCTGTCTGTCTGTGCCTGACCACAGGGCTGGGGCTCTGTCTGTCTGTGCCTGACCACAGTGCAGGGGGCTGTCTGCTTGGTGCCCGACCACAGTGCAGGGCCAGGGCAGGAGCCCCTCGCCCTTGCTGCTCCCCACACTCTTAGTTCCTATAGCTTTTCCTTCCAGTCTGCTCAGGAGCTTTTAGAGAGTGCTCACTGTTTCCACAGGGGAAGAAATGTGGTCCAGATAAAAATGGGGTGGGACTGAGGTCAGCCAGGCAGTCAGCAGGTGGCTTAGAGTTGGGGGCCCATGCTCTCAAGAGGGCAGCGTGCTATCAATGATAAAGGGGCCAGTTTGGGAGGTTGCTGCCTCTCCCTTTAGAGTTGCCCAACTCACTTTTCATTGACCACAAAATTGCCCAGCTTTTAAATGCAGCATCACTTGATCACTGAGTAGGAAGCAGTCTTGGGAAAAGCTGTGTGGTGTGGAGGCCACTGGGAAGGGAACAAAGAGACCATACCACGTTATCCTGCATCATGGTATTGATACAGGTGTTGGGAGGGCACGCAGTCCTTAGTCATTCATCAGTTAATGTTACTGAAGAATTTATCATGCACAATATAAATGTATTTGGAAAATGCAAAACACATTTTTTAAAGCTTTGTAAAAACGACCACTTGAGTGGATGTTAAGGAAAGCAAGGAGGGAAAGACAGCTGTGAAATTTGGGATGTGGAGGAATTGAAGAGGAGAACCTGGAGCATAGAATTCTAAGGCCTCCCACCAGCTCCTCTGGAAGGATGCTTACTCTGCTTGACGTTAACTCTGTACCCACCGCTCGTGAGCATCAGGCTGCCCGTGACCATAACCTCGGATACCTAAGCCTGTCTTGTTACTTACCTAGGGTACATAGCTAGATAGATTTTCCCATCTGAACTTTGTATTTAGTTGGCAACCTGTTTAAAAAGAAGCAGAAGATGGGATGATGAACTGAAGATGTCTTCTTTGATAGCATTCTTGAAGCTTACTTCCTGAGTTGGAGACACTGCAGCTCCTTGACCTTGGATATGTGCAACAGGAGATGTTTTTGCAGCCAGTACATCCTGGGGAACCACTCAGAGTCAGCACCTTCCCCGTGCGTGCTGCTACACGCGGGCTCACAGGTGCACCGTCACACCCATGCTCTTTCGGAAATGAGACTGTTCTGGGCTGTGATCTTGAGCAAGTCGCTTACATCCTTTGAACGCCCCGTCTGAAGTCACACAAGGGTAAATAGCATTGGCTTTGTGTGGCTGTCAAGAGAACGAAATAAGATAAAATCTGAAATCAGTTAGTGAGAGCCTGGCACATTAAGGCATTGGAAATACATTTCTTCTCTTGACCCACAGGCTGTTTCCAGACTTTTCCATTTATAGATCAACCAACTAGTCAAGGCTGTTGACTAAATGAGCAGATCATTATCATATACCTGCCGTGTGTAGGACCCTCTGGTAGGCTCCTAGTGAGCCTCAGAGAGAAGTAGGGTATGGGGCCCTGTCTCGGAAGGTTCGCAGGGGAAGGAGCGTGCTCTTAAGCTTGCAGGGTGAGGGTGGGGAGGGTGGTTCATCCTTTACGAGTGGTTCTCAGCCCTGAGCTGGCATGAGAGTTCCTGGCAGCATTTGCTACCTGGATTGCTGGGCCCCACCTCCCCAGGTTTCTGATCCAGTCCATCTGGCAGTGGACCCGAGAGTTGAGCTCTGACAGATTCTCAGGGGCTGCTGCTGGTCGGGGACCATTTTGAGGATCACTGGCCTGGAGGCCATGAGGGGGCATTTCTGACTACTAACCGGGGAGTCCCTGGGGAGAGCAGTGTGGGGAGGACAGGAGCAGGGGGCATTTGGAAGGGCGAGGCGATGGGCCTCAAGGCTTGGGTGGTGGAAACAGAGAGGAAGACTACACGAGAGGGGTCTGAAGGAGGGGGTCTGTGACTGACAGTCTAGTTCTGGAAATGGGGAGGCTGACTTTGGAGTAAAGACCAAGAATCTGTGTTCAGGCAATTGACATTTGCAGAGGCAGCAACACGACCCTGAAAAGGGGGCTCCTTGTGGAGGCTGAGAGGCCCATTATGCCTGTGCTGTATCGGGGATGCTCCTGGGACAGGTTTGAGCCCCCCAGATTCTGCTGAGCCCCCCTAAAATCTGAGGCCAGTGTAGCAGGGCCTCCAGCCCCAGGACTTTTTCCTTCTTGGGAGCAGACTTGCTCCCTCCTTTCCAACCACCTGCACTCACCCGTCCACATGGAGGAGGCCGCCGAGGCCCGGTCCAGTGAACCCAAGAGCTATGGCCTCCTGCAAAGGAGAGGCTTTGAAGGCTCCTTGGGCACTGAAGGCCCCGGGTGGGCCTTTGTAGGACGGCGAGATCACCAGTCATATGGGGCAGGTCCCCTCAGTCAGAGGGAAGAGCGTCAAATGGTTCCAGAACTTGCATGCAACAGAATTTCTTAAACGCATTTTTCATTTTATGCTAAGAAGTCTCACTAATGTTAGGAAGTTACAAACCTTTCTGACCTTCACTCATTTTTCCAGCTGCAGGGAGAGCTAGTCCTGCTTCAGGGGGTGGGGTTGGGTTAATAATACTCAGATTATAATGCTCTCTTAAAGCAGCACTGAAACCCCTCAAAGCCAGCTTCCAGAACAAAGGGAACTGAAAGGGAATCATTCAGAACTTTTGTAATATTAGGTTACACCTGATACATTTTATTTGCCCCAAACTTCTTAAAGGTAAGGTGTCTGCCTGCAGTGCGGGAGACCTGGGTTTGATGCCTGGATCGGGAAGATCCCCTGGAGAAGGAAATGGCAACCCCACCAGTACTCTTGCCTGGAAAATTCCATGGACGGAGGAGCCTGGTAGGCTACAGTCCATGGGATCGCAAAGAGGTGCACATGACTGAGCAACCTCAACAAACTTCTTTAGTAGGATACCAAATCTTAGAAGATGTAAGATTTCTCTTTTCATTTCATTGAGGATTGTTGTCTCCTTTAAAAGCCAGAGACCTCTAGGCTTCCAGTCCTGTCTGCCATGGGAATCCAGTCCCCTTCAGATGCGGTCTGAAGTGCTCTTACATATACTGTGATCTGAGGCATTTCCTCTCTGCTGCCTGTGGAACAGGGAGGCCTTGCAAGAGCATTTCCCAGTGGCTCCCTTCTCGACATAGACAGCCGAGGAATAATGCAAACCCAGCAAGCCCTGCTCAGCTCTTGGGGCCATAGGGCAGAGTGCCCCGTCAGAAAGGCCCAGGCTGGTGCAGGTGCTCCGTGCCCAGGGCACCTCCAGATCCTGGATCAACACGGGAGGTGGCTGCCTCTCCAGCAGCCAGCTGAAAGCTAGGAAAGTGGTTCTTGACCCTGGCTGCATCCGCGTCTCCCAGTGAGCTTAAAAAAATACCAGTGCCTGAGTTTCACCCCCAGGGATCTAACTCATGTGGCCTGGAGTGGGGCCTGGGCCTCAGGAGTTCTCAGAGTCGGCTGAGGGGCTGCAGCGTGCAGCCAGGGACGGGACTGTGGGTGAGGGGTTGCAGCAGCGCTGTGCTGGGGCTTCTAGTCCGTGCCAGTCCGTCCACTTCATTCTGTTCAGTCCATTTCATTTGAGTCCATCCCAGTACAGTCCAGTTCTCTCACATGTTTCTTGAGTCACTCTTATGTGGCAGACATTGGAAAAATAAGGAGGCATAATTCTGATCTTGCCTCAAAGACACAAACTGTGCCCTGGGCTGTGACAGATGCCCTCTAACACAGCGGTAGTGGGCTGGGACATGGAGTGCCAGGGAAGGGGTTGATTTTTGTAGGGAAAGGGGAGGGAGAGGATGGTTAGGGAAAGGGCTGACAAGTTTATCCCCTGTGCTGAGATTGTGTGTGCATGTGTGTATGTGTGTACACGTGTGCATGTGTGTACATGACTGCATGTATGTATGTATGTATGTGTGTATATGTATGCCTGTGCATGTGTGTGTGCACGCATGTGTGTATATGAGTGCATGTGTGTGTGCATGTCTCTGTATGTGTATATGTATGCCTGTGCATGTGTGTGCACGTGTGTGTGTATGACTGCATGTGTGTATGTATGTCTCTCTGTATATGTGTGTGTACACGTGTGTATGTGTATACATGACTGCATGTGTGTGTGTCTGTGTATATGTGTGTGCACATGTGTGTGTACATGACTGCATGTGTGTGTATGTCTCTGTGTGTATATGTGTGTGCACGTGTGTGTATGACTGCATGTGTGTATGTATATCTGTATATGTGTGTGTACACGTGTGTACATGACTGCATGTGTGTATGTATGTCTCTGTATGTGTGTATATGTATGCCTGTGCATGTGTGTATATGTGTGCACGCACGTGTGTGTGTCTGTGTATGACTGCATGTGTGTATGTATATCTCTGTGTATATGTGTGTGTACACATGTGTGCATGTGTGTACATGACTGCATGTGTGTATGTATGTCTATGTGTGTATATGTATGCCTGTGCATGTGTGTGTGCACGTATGTGTGTATATGAGTGCATGTGTGTATGTATGTCTCTGTATGTGTGTATATGTATGCCTGTGCATGTGTGTATGTGTGTGCGCACGTGTGTGTATGCCTGTGAATGTGTGTGTATGACTGCATGTGCGTATGTATGTCTCTCTGTGTATATGTGTGTGTGCACATGTGTGTATGTATGTCTCTGTATGTGTGTATATGTATGCCTGTGCATGTGTGTATATGTGTGTGCACGTGTGTGTGTGTGTATGGCTGCATGTGTGTGTGTATGTCCTGTGTGTATGTGTGTATATGTATGCCTGTGCATGTGTGTATATGTGTGTGCGCACATGTGTGTGTATGTGTATGTGTGTGTGTATGCCTGTGAATGTGTGTGTGTATGACTGCATGTGTGTATGTATATCTCTCTGTATGTGTGTGTGTACACGTGTGTACATGACTGCATGTGTGTATGTATGTCTCTGTGTATATGTATGCCTGTGCATGTGTGTATATGTGTGTGCGCACGTGTGTGTATGCCTGTGAATGTGTGTGTGTGTGACTGCATGTGCGTATGTATGTCTCTCTGTATATGTGTGTGCACATGTGTGTATGTGTGTACATGACTGCATGTGTGTGTGTATGTCTCTGTGCGTATGTGTGTATATGTATGCCTGTGCATGTGTGTATATGTGTGTGCATGTGTGTGTGTATGACTGCATGTGTGTGTGTATGTCTCTGTGCATATGTGTGTATACGTATGCCTGTGCATGTGTGTATATGTGTGTGCACGTGTGTGTGTATGACTGCATGTGTGTATATGTGTGTGCACGTGTGTGTATGACTGCATGTGTGTGTGTATGTCTCTGTATGTGTGTATATGTATGCCTGTGCATGTATGTATGTGTGTGCACGTGTGTGTGTATGACTGCATGTGTGTATGTATGTCTCTGTGTGTATATATGTATGCCTGTCCATGTGTGTATATGTGTGTGCACGTGTGTGTGTGTATGGCTGCATGTGTGTATGTATGTCTCTGTGTGTATGTGTGTATATGTATGCCTGTGCATGTGTGTGTGTGTGTGGCAGGGAGGTGGTGGTGGAGACAGCACTTTTCACAGAACTTCTTACCACCGTGATGACCCAGTGGGTGTTGGTGAGGCCTCAGGGTGCCCGGTGGCAGTGCTTGGGGAGGGCAGGGGCGAGTCCCTCCTCGTGGTGGCTTCTGGACGGGTGGCCCGTGCCCTGTGGCCTCTCCAGGTGCTCGTTCTGGCCTCAGGCCTGCATGAAATTCCGGGCCTCGGGGGCACCTGGCTCCCATGGAGTACAGGTCTTTGGCCCTGTCTGTCTCACCAGCTTTGCTAGTCTCTTTCTTGAGTTGATTGAAACCAGCACGTGGTCCCTGTGAAAACGACCCTCTAAGGTAAAAACTCCACCAGGAGGTGGGACCGTGGGTGTGAGTGTGTGTGCGTGCGTGCATTGCCTGCCTGTAGGCTTTCTTACACATTCTCTATGTGGTGTCACATCAGAACTACTGGCTAAATAGTCTTTTACCCTGCGGCTCGGACACTGGGTTAAGTGGAGGATAACTGGCTTGGAAAGTGCTAGACACAAAGGGGGCTTTGCCCTCCCGCAGCCTGAGCATTTTGGGAGGACTTGGGACCCTGTCAGAATGGAGCATGTCCTCCAGGGAGCATGGCCTCCTTCCATGCAGGGCCCATCTGTCAGCTTTGTTTCAACCATGGACATTTCCACTGACAGTTCTCGAGGGGTTCTGCCCTGCCCCCCACAACCACCTCCCTGAAGTATCACAGTGAGCAGACTCAGGTTTTAACTTCAAAGAAGAGGCGAGAAAGCCCTGCTTCCCAGCAGGTCATGCAGTACCACTTTAAGACAGTTTTATTTGGGCAGTAAACTCTCTTGAGTTGTTCTTGGCAGAAGTTCTAATGAAATGGAAACCTTGCAATCTGCTTAGAGCAGTAAGTATGGTCTCACCCTGTGATTTGGGGACTAAAAGCTGTAGGCGATCTTCGTAATTGATCTGATTCATTTCCAGAGGATTCGTATTGATGCATCCTTTCGGAAGGCAGAGGAGTCTGTACCCTTTGGTGTGAGTAAACTTTGCACCTGAGGCTGGAGGAGTTGCTGAGCTGTGGTGGAGACCAGTGCTTCTCACAGTGTGGTCCCCAGGCCTACAGCAGCAGCGTCACCTGGGGACTTGTTAGAAATGAGTGTTCTTGGTGAGCAGCCGTGCCCTCCGGGTGATTTTGATGTACACTGGAGTTTGGGAGCCATTGTGTTAGTCTGTTTACAGCTTTTAGACAGTAGTGTGGGCGGGCGGGGAGAGAAGCAGGGATGTTCGTGACAGCCTCAGACTGGCTCTATGAATCTGCTGGCAAAGGTGGTCCCGACCACGAGCAGGGGCCGTGGGCTGCAGCGGCCAGCGGGCAAACACAGATAGTAGCCAGTCAGGCTCCTTGTGGAAGGTTTACCTCGTTTTGTTGATGATTCGGAGGGAAGCTAGCAGCAAGTATCCTGGGAAGGAGGGCAGACTTTTAATGCTGTCAGCATTGGTTCCAAATGAGGGGAAAAGTTCTCTGCATCGTGTGTATGTTTTTAAGAATAAATAGTCACTCTATTAAAGCAGCAAGCTGTTTTTCATTCAATTTACAGATCACGTTCTCATTATAATCTGGCAAGTTTGTGAAATTCTTTTTAAGGCGCCTTTGGATAACATTTGATCCTGTTTACAAATCTGGTGATGAACAACATTTAAACCTTTAAAACCATGTTTAGAAATTTCGCATATTCAGTTTCATTTTCAAATTCTTTTGTAGTCTGATTAATGAATAAATCCTTTGCAAGAACTTAAATGGTTCTTGTAAATAATGAGTTACTAGTCTTGTAAAGAAGTCTTAAGTTCTCTTATACATTCTGATACTGCTTACGAACCTGATAAGATTTTAAAATTACAGGTTCTAAATCACTGATGTACTTTAAACTAAATCCCAAATCTAATTCATTACTCTGCCAAGTTCTCTTGAAACACTGAAGAAAAACTACAAATCTCCTATCACCAAACTATTAACACTAAGGTGTGACTCTATCCTCTCTATTTAATTCTAGTAATCCCCAGGGATAAGTTTCTATATAAAATTCTAAATAGTCTAAGTAGGGATTCTAAATAGTCTAAATAGTGATGCCTAGGGATATATATATACACACACACATATAACACACATATATATATAAACACACACATATAACTTTTATATATATATATGTAGAAGAAAACGTTTCTCTCTGCAGCCTTGCATGACCACTCTTGTTTCCACTTAATTTCTATCATATCCTCCCTACTTGGCTTTGCACATTCTATTTCCTTCACTAAAGGCAAAACAGTCTCTCAAGGGTGCCTCCAAACTAACCTTAGGGACAAAAATGCAAATACCAGCACAATTGATCTGGTATAAGCTGGGAACTTATATGTATACGTATATGTACATATATATACATGTATGTATATATATACACACACACACACTTTTTTTTCCTATTAAGGATATAATTGTCATTAATTCCCAACACTTTTGGAGGTACCTGCTCAGGTTGACTTTTGGGAGATGACTTCAGTTCAGTTGCTCAGTCGTGTCCGACTCTTTGCGACCCCATGAATCACAGCACGCCAGGCCTTCCTGTCTATCAGCAACTCCCAGAGTCTACCGAAACCCATGTCCATCAAGTCGGTGATGCCATCCAACCATCTCATCCTCTGTTGTCCCCTTCTCCTCCTGCCCTCAATCTTTCCCAGCATCATGGTTTTTTCAAATGAGTCAGTTCTTCACATCAGGTGGCCAAAGTATTGGAGTTTCAGCTTCAACATCAGTCCTTCCAATGAACACCCAGGACTGGTCTCCTTTAGGATGGACTGGTTGGATCTCCTTGCAGACCAAGGAACTCTCAAGAGTCTTCTCCAACACCACAGTTCAAAAGCATCAATTCTTTGGCACTCAGCTTTCTTTATACTCCAACTCTCACATCCATACATAACTATCAGAAAAACCATAGCTTTGACTAGATTGATCTTTGTTGGCAAAGTAATGTCTCTGCTTTTTAATATGCTTTCTAGGCTGGTCATAATTTTCCTTCCAAGGAGTCTTTTAATTTCATGGCTGCAATCACCATCTGAAGTGATTTTGGAGCCCAGAGAAATAAAGTCACCCACTGTTTCCACTGTTTCCCCATCTATTTGCCCTGAAATGATGGGACCAGATGCCATGATCTTAGTTTTCTGAATGTTGAGCTTTAAGCTTTTTCACTCTCCTCTTTCACTTTCATCAAGAGGCTCTTTAGTTCTTCTTCACTTTCTGCCATAAGGGTGGGTCATCTGCATATCTGAGGTTATTGATATTTCTCCCAGCAATCTTGATTCCAGCTTGTTCTTCTTCCAGCCCAGCGTTTCTCATGATGTACTCTGCATATAAGTTAAATAAGCAGGGTGACAATATACAGCCTTGATGTACTCCTTTTCCTATTTGGAACCAGTCTGTTGTTCCATGTCCAGTTCTAACTGTTGCTTCCTGGCCTGCATACAGATTTCTCAAGAGGCAGGTCAGGTATTCCCATCTCTTGAAGAATCTTCCACAGTTTATTGTGATCCACATAGTCAAAGGCTTTGGCCATAGTCAATAAAGCAGAAAGAGATGTTTTTCTGGAACTCTCTCGCTATTTCGATGATCCAGTGGATGATCCAGGGGGATGACTTAAAAATAGTTTAAAAAGTTTTTTTCTTCCCCCCAAAACACAGCGATATACCTTTGAAAGTGAACACAGAGAACTGGTGCTGTCGTGCCCCAGCCTCTGCCTTCCGTCGCCTGATCCCCAGCACGACTGGTGGGTGGCATGCTTCAGGTCACACACGAGCTCATTCTTGGGCTCCGTGAGTCAGTGGAACCTGCAAAGCAGCAGCCCCAGCACGGGAACAGGCCTCAGCTGGGTGGCTTTCCCAGCTTCTGCCGCTAGGGTCCTGGACGGGCCTGAATGAGGATGACTGACGTCTGTTTTTCTCTTTCTGGGCAGGTTGGCCTCATCCAGCTTGGGCAGGAGCAGGTGCTCATCCAGCCCCTCAACAGTTCCCAGGGACAAGAGCATCTGGTCAGGCGCAAATGGTCCTTCACACCCAGCCCCTCTCCCGAGGCCCAGATACCTGGGCAGCTCTGCAAGGTCCTCACAGGTGAGTCTGGGAAACAGCGTGAATGGCTCACAGCACGTGCCTGTTTGACACTGTCACGCATCCCTAGACCATCCCCATTGATGTGTCTCCAAATGTACTGAAATCCCGTGAACAAGAACTTAGCTTTCCTGTGTTTTGAAAGCTATTTTTTTATTACCCATAAGGCCACTTCTTTTCCTTTCCATGTGTATTTATATCAGTGTTTTATGTGTAGTAGCCCTTTGAAAAAGGCATCTGTAGAAAGAACCAAGGATCTTTTTTTGTTACATCTCAATTTTATAGACCAGGAGCAAGTTGAGGCTTGAAAAACCTCAATGGCTTATCGTCGTCAAGCCCAAGGTTGGTGGCAGAGCTACAGTAATTCCTCCGCTGGACAGCTTGGCCAGAGCATGCTCTCCTTATACAGAGGTCCTCCGTCTTGGCTGCGCTGATCAGAGTCAGCTGGGGACTTAGGAAACAGTGGTTCTCAACGTGTGACCCCTGGGCCAGTAGCGCCAGCACCACCAGGGAGTCTGTTAGAACTGCGTGTTCTCATGTGCCCCTCCCCAGCCCAGCCCGAGTCAGAAACCATGACGGTGGGTCCAGGTAGATCCGGTCAAGTTAGGTGTGAGAGCCATTGTTTTAGAAAGTGCTGTACGCTAGCCAGTCCCCCAAATCCTGATCTCATTGCTCTGGCGTGACTTGGATGTGTTCTTAAAGGTGGTTCTGATGAGCAGTTTGGGCTGAGAACCCAGAGTTCTTACTCTGCGGCTCTGTGTGGGCACCCTGTGGATTTCCTGTCAGTGTTTAAGGACCGCTCACGGTGCTGGGTCACTGGCCATCTGCCTGTCGGTGTCCCTTGGTAAAGATGATAGTCTACGGCTCGCAGGTGGTGCTTCCTCCCTTTTGGGTCAGTCTTAGTGAATCATTTTTTTCTCTATCTCCTCTCAAAGCGAATGACTAGTGATCATTCTAAATCTGTGTGTTTTCTGCATTTTCTCTGAAGATATTGCTTTGGAGGCAGAGGTTCTCAGCGCTGGCTGTCCATTGGTATCACTTGGGGCGCCTTAACAACTAGTCACACCCCGGTCCTGCCCTGAGAGAGCCACTTTTATTGGTCTGGGGTGCAGCCGGGCACCTGGCGATCTGAAACCTCCCCAGGTGGTTCTAATGTTCAGCCGTTGCTGAGAACTGCTGCCCTCAAACGTTTTAAAATGAGAAATAGCACCTGTGGACTATCGGAACTGGGGTTTTCTCAGGTGAGGACCACCAAGCAGGGCCACAGAGTAAAACCCAAGAGCAAATATGTTTTATTCCTATTTTTCCTCTACTCGAGCTGGTGCTCGCCAGCTGCTAGTCAGTGACCAGAGCCTCGGGGTGCCTGTGGATGGTATTGTGGAATATTTGTCTGATTGCCAGCTGCCATCCTCTTTGGGGCTGTGATACCAAGGATTGCTGACAAAATGATCAGTTGTGCTGGTATTTGCATTTTTGTCCCTAAGGTTAGTTTGGAGGCACTCTTGGGAGACTGTTTTGCCTTTAGTGAAGGAAATAGAATGTGCAAAGCCAGGGTAGGGAGGATGTGATGGAAATTAAGTTGAAACAAGAGTGGTCATGCAAGGCTGCAGAGAGAAATTTCTAAATTTGCCTAAAAAATAATCCTCTTCCCAGCCCCCAGATCTCTCATCAACATGCTCTGCCATGCAGGAGCACGTGTTTGTTTAAGGTGATGCCAACTCAGGCTCTGTCGTGGGTAGCAACACAGACTTAGGAGAAAAGTATAGATTTTGCTTCTGGTCCTTCTTGCTTTGTGTGAAATACTCAGTAAACTTTGTTGCTGTGTGAATAAAGACAACAGGCCTTCTAAGAGGCTTAGCTAATAAGCAGTTAATTAGGCCCTATCTAGTTTGGATTAACTTTTAAACGTTGGGGGTTTAGAAATTGGAAAAATTAATTTACCAGTATGCCAGCAGAATACATTCTTGAAGTTTCCTGGAAAGATTAATGAGATTAATTCATGATTTCCCATGGGAGCATGTTCTTTCTGGCTGAGCACGGCAGTCACCAGTGTCATCATGCCTTGTCACTGATCTTGTGTTATCCCAGCCTTGGACGTGGCCTGGGGTTTGGCAGCTGGCTCAGGCAGGTGAAGAGCAGTCTGATAACTCTCCTCCGTGAAGCACTCAATTGCTCTGCTGATTGAGTCCAGGTAAGCAACCATGCTGTCTAGGGGCAGGAGGCTGACACAGGAAAGGGCACCTGGGAGGAATCACTGTCTTCTGTTTTGTACCACAGAGGCTGCATTTCTAGCTCAGAGGCTAGAGGCTAAAAGATTCAGGGATTCCAGAGAGGGGACAGGCAGATCCTATTTCCTTTATAGCTTCTTTTAGGACCTTATAAATTAATTCATAAAATATCACTCCAGCTTGGAACTTGGCATGAAAATATGGAGACTGTGAGCCTTTTTTCCTTTTCCTTTCTTTCTTTTTTTTTTTTTTTTTTTGGTGAGCATGAGTATTTGAAAATATTTTTGGCTTTTCTCAAACACTAAAATGGTACTTTGGATATTTTGAAAAGATGCTTGATTTTTTGAGTGGTTATTTTGACTTCAAAACTTTTTGTCTGCCTGCTATGCTTATTTTAATTTCTCCATTCAGATTCAGTTTAGAATCTTCCCACTAGCACTTTCATGGTTTTTAAGTAATAATTTGAATCTCTTCTCATTCACTATGGTAGATGTAAACATGTGGATGATTGAAGTGGATTGTGAAATAATAAAACTAGTTTTCTACGAGGCACTGCTAAAATAGGAATCCTGCAGTGTTTCGCGTGGTGGTGGGCTCTTTAGAACACAGACACACCAATGCCATTCCGTGACATCATTGATGGCTACTTTATAGTTTGTTTTGTTATGATTGTTACAAAAATAGTACAGTTATTTTATAGTATTGTTTCATTCATTTATAGAATTCTAAAGTTAATTTTAGTGAGTGTTTAGAGGATATCATAATGACTCAAAAACTGTGTATTGCCGATTTATGCAAGAATTTGCATGTGTAATATTACCTGTATATACTCTGTAAAAAATATTGGTTGGACGTTGTGCTTTGTGTCACTTTAGATTCATTTGGTTGGAAATGACAGAAATCAAACTGGCTTAAACACTAAATGACGTCACTGCCATGTGCCCCTGGAGCTGAGGAGCAGAGTTAGGAGGCTGGACCTCAGGTCAGCCTTGGCCATGGCGGTTCTGTATCTGCAGCTTTGTCCTTGCTGGCTTCTCTTCTAGTGATAAAGAGGTTCCTGGGATGAGGAGCTGAACCCTTCTGTGTAATCAGGAGATGGATGGGTTGACTTGGCTCATGACTGGAATTCCTTCCGGTTCACCCCTGGTTTCAAATGTCTTGCGGCAGGAGTGTGAGAGCGTCACTGAGTCCCTGCCTGACTGGAGACGTCACTGTGCTTTCCATCCTCTCCTGACTTCCTGTAAGTCAGGTACACGTCTGGTGGGATAGCTTCAGGACACCTCTGATCCAGATTGAGTCCCTCACCCTAGCCCATGTGGTGGATGAGACTTTGGCCGGCTCCTCTGACTTCACTGAGTCCTTGTCAGATGCCTGTAAACTCCTCACCCCACCTGTGCCCCAGGGGTACTTGGCTGCTGGTCTTTGCTCAGTGGGAAGGGCTCAGTCCCTCCCACATTTGTCACCTCTGAAGTCGTTGGAGACCTCAGGTCTCCAGTGCGTGAAGCAAGATATCCAGTGGGTTTTGTTGTTTCAGTGGTGGTGACGGTCTTCCGTGTTTTTCTGCATCTTCAGTGGAAGAAGAAGCCAAAAGAAATGGAATTAAATTTGTACATCACGTTTTTTCATGTTAGTATTTTAAGTATGCACTCATATATAAAATATTAGGTCTGAAAAGAGACCCTGATACTTTAGAATCATTATTCCTGAGAAGGAGAAAGAAGAGGGATGCTAGAGGCCCAGCTCTCGCCTCCCTCGCGTGTGACCCCAGAAGGGTCCCTCGGCATCTCCGTGCTCTGTTAGTGTGCCGGGGCTGCTAACACACTGCCATGGACCCAGCAGCATGAACGGCAGACACTTGTTTCCTCACAGCTCTGGATCTAGAACCCTGAGGTCACAGGGTCAGCAGGGTAGGTTTCCTCTGCGGCCCCTCATTAGCTTGTAGGTGGCTGTCTTCTCCCTTTGTCCTCTCGTGGGCTCTTGTCTATGCATGTCTGTTTCCTGATCTCTAATGTCAGTAATATTAGCGCCCAACCTATGACCCCATTTCCACTTGATCACCTTTTTAAACACCCTGTCCTCAAACACGGTCACATTCAAAGGTGCTGAGGGTTCAAGTACACAGTTTAGCCCACAGCAGCCTCTGTGTTCTCATCTGTGACGCTGATAGGATGCCAGCCTTGTCTGCTTCTCAGGGTTATTGCTGAAGAACACAGAGGTGAGAAGGTGGTGGTACCACTTTCAGCCACACTGATTGGGGGGATGTTCATAAGAACACTTACAAACACCTAAGAGAGAAAAACAAACCTGGAGGAAACTGGGAGGGGCTGAATAGAGGGACCCTTCCTATAAGAACAGATATCATAGTTGGCTTGTTCATCATCTCTTCACGGTTTTTTTCTTGATAAATAATAGGAAAGGAGCTGTGTAGCCTCAGGCAAGTTTCGAAAGGACTGGGCCACTGGTTTCATCATTTGAAGCACACTAATATCTACCTCGTGGGGGTTTTGTGTACTTTAAATGAGATAATGCATACTTGTCACTTAGCAACTAACAAATATTAGCTGCAGCTGCTGTGGTTATAATTATGATTCCTACCCCCATTCTTTAATATCAGGGGACTACTTCAGTGCCCTTGTTCTGTATTAAGTGGGAAGGAAAGAGAAACTCTGTGGAGCACTGAGCTGAAAGCTTAAAGTTCTCAGTATTATTCTCGAATCTCTCATTCTTGCCTCTTGACAAAATCTGTAATGCAATGAGAGAACCTTAGTGTTTATAGGCTGGAAGTCACCCCTAGAGGTCATATGCTCTTGTTGTTGTCTATTGGGTCATCAAGTGTTCATTCACCCTCCAGACATAGAACCTGATTGCAGTGAACGTCAGCTCCTCCAGGAAGATCATAGAGGAGCTGGAAGTAAGTGAGAGTAGCAGGTACAAGTTAATTTTCGTTGTAAAATACTTTGTAAAAACTGAAATACTTTTTTAGTTATAAAAATAGGTGGGAAAAAAACCCCTGAAAGCCCATATGCTCAGCATTCAGACTTAACCAATGTTAAGTTTGGTCACATCTGCTTCAGAATATTTTTTTTTTTAGAGAAATTCATATTTATGGGTATGAGTTAGTATCCTTCCACCGCACCTCTGTCATCCCCATAGCTTACTGCCTAGAAGAAACCACCATCCTGAGGTTGGTGTGAATCCTTCCTGTCCACGCTTTTTGAACTATTACAGTATTTGTGATATATAGTCATAAACTAGATGCTGTGTTGTTTTGTATGTTTTAAAATTTGCACAAATGGCTTCATACTGTGCAGTTTGCTTTTATTATAATATTTTTTAGGTTTATCCATGTTAATGCAAATCTAGTTTATTTATTTTAATTGTAGAAATTTGTCTGTTTCATTAGTCTTTTCAAAGCACTAGCTTTGGTTTTATATTTTTCTTCCTTACTACTTTTTTAATTTCCATTTTCTTTAATTTCTATCTTTTTTATTTTATTTTACATTCTCTGGATTTAATCCTGTTGCCTTTTTCCTAACTTTTTGAGTAAAACACTTAACTCATTAAACTTTTTCTGTCTTAATTTTTACTGTATATGTTTAAGACTATACGTTTCCCCATAAGCGTACCTTAAACCTGGAGGAGGGCATGGCAACCCCTCCAGTGTTCTTGCCTGGAGAGTCCCATGGACAGAGGGGCCTGGGGGTTACCGTCCACGGGGTCACAGAGGGTTGGACACAGCTGAGCGACTGAGCAGCAGCAGCAGCATGCCTCTGACTGCGTGCACATTTTGATATATAATATTTCCAGTAGCCAGTCCTAGACGTTCCCCAAGATTCATAGTAATTTTCTCCTAGAGGGGCAGTGCAGTGTAGATACTTAAGAATTTATAGATAGGTCTACTGGGTTTGAATTCCTGCCTTAAGCCACTTACTGGCTTGAATGACTTTGAGTAGTTTATTTAATCTTTTTGTACCTAAATTTCTTTATTTGTAAAAATGATAACAGTTGCATATACTTTATAAAATTATTAAGATGGTTAAATAAATTAATGTATAATGCACTTGCAATAATTTATGGCCTAAGTATTCTCTATTATCTATTATGATTATAGGTTTATATTATTTATAAATTTTTATCATATGTTTTTACCCACCATTCAAAAATGAATTTATAGTTCTCTGTTTAGCAGTTAAAGAATGTGGCCCATGTCAAGTTTTTCATTTGGTTCCTTTTTTTGTAATTTTAGGATCTCTACTGAGATTTCCTATATTTTCATTCATCAAGAGCATATTTTCCTTTAAGTCTTAAGGCATGGTGATAATAGTTGCTTTAAAATTTTTGTCTGCTCTTCTAACAGCTGGATTCTCTTGGGATTTTTTTCTCCAATTATTGTCTTTTCTGTTGAAAATGGATCACATCTTCCTGGTTATTCACGTATCAAGTAATTTTGGAATGTGTTCCGGGTATAAATGTAATGTTTTGAAGTGGATTCTAATTCTTCTGGAGTGTTTTAGCTGCCAATTTAATACTCTTGGATTCAAACTGCAAAATCTATCTCTAGGGTAGCATCTCAAATCTCAGTTCTGTTCTTTTATCCTTAGCTAAAGTCTCTTCCATGTAGGGATCATTTAGAGATTTTGATATAACTGATATACAGAATTTTGGGCTCCCTCTTTTTGGAGCTCTCCTTTCTGACATGCCCCACTTAGTTTCTAGTCACCTTTTTGCGGCGTGCTACGATTCATGGTGTCGCAAAGAGTTGGACACGACTGAGTGACTGAACTGAACTGAACTGGAGTATAGCAATGACCTGGAGTATAGCGCTGACCTGGACCATAACTCTGACCTGGAGTATAGCGCTGACCTGGAGTATAGCAGTGACCTGGAATATAGCACTGACCTGGAGTATAGTGCTGACCTGGAGTATAGCTGTGACCTGGAGTATAACTCTGACCTGGAGTATAGCACTGACCTAGAGTATAGCGCTGACCTGGAGTATAACTCTGACATGGAGTATAGTGCTGATCTGGAGTATAGCACTGACCTGGAGTATAGTGCTGACCTGGAGTATAGCTGTGACCTGGAGTATAACTCTGACCCGAGTATAGCGCTGACCTAGAGTATAGTGCTGACGTGGAGTAAACTCTGACCTGGAGTATAACTGTGACCTGGAGTATAGCGCTGACCTAGAGTATAGCACTGACCTGGAGTATAACTTTGACCCAGAGTATAGCGCTGATCTGGAGTGTAGCTCTGACCTGGAGTATAGCACTGGCCCAGAGTATAACTCTGACCTGGAGAATAGCGCTGGCCCAGAGTATAACTCTGACCTGGAGTATAGCGCTGGCCTGG
Source organism: Aepyceros melampus (assembly GCA_006408695.1). NCBI lineage: Eukaryota > Metazoa > Chordata > Mammalia > Artiodactyla > Bovidae > Aepyceros > Aepyceros melampus. Next base: position 338,665 of record SJXQ01001811.1, on the reverse strand, counting down.
AGTATAACTCTGACCTGGAGAATAGCGCTGGCCTGGAGTATAACTCTGACCTGGAGTATAGCGCTGACCTGAAGTATAGCAGTGACCTGGAGTATAGCAGTGACCTGGAATATAGCGCTGTCCTGGAGTATAGCGCTGACCTGAAGTATAACTCTGATCTGGAGTATAGCAGTGACCTGGAGTATAGTGCTGACCTGGAGTATAGTGCTGACCTGGAGTATAGCAGTGACCTGGAGTATAGCGCTGACCTAGAGTATAGCGCTGGCCTGGAGTATAACTCTGACCTGGAGAATAGTGCTGGCCTGGAGTATAACTCCGACCTGGAGTATAGCGCTGACCAGGAGTATAGCAGTGACCTGAATATAGCAGTGACCTGGAGTATAACTCTGACCTGGAGAATAGTGCTGGCCTGGAGTATAACTCTGACCTGGAGTATAGCGATGACCTGGAGTATAGCGCTGACCAGGAGTATAGCAGTGACCTGAATATAGCAGTGACCTGGAGTATAACTCTGACCCAGAGTATAGCGCTGACCTAGAGTATAGCGCTGACCTGGAGTATAACTCCAACCCGGAGTATAGCGCTGACCTGGAGTGTAGCTCTGACCTGGAGTATAACTCTGACCTGGAGTATAGTGCTGACCTGGAGTAAACTCTGACCTGGAGTATAACTCTGACCCGGAGTATAGCGCTGACCTGGAGTATAGTGCTGACCTGGAGCATAACTCTGACCTGGAGTATAGTAATGACCTAGAGTATAGCACTGACCTGAGTAAACTCTGACCTGGAGTATAGTGCTGACCTGGAGTATAGCGCTGACCTGGAGTATAACTCTGACCTGGAGTATAGTGCTGACCTGGAGTATAGCAGTGACCTGGAGTATAGCGCTGACCTAGAGTATAGTGCTGACCTGGAGTATAACTCTGACCTGGAGTATAGCGCTGACCTGGAGCATAGCACTGACCTGGAGTATAGCACTGACCTGGAACATATATCGCACTAGCTAGGCCTGCATTCAGTCCCCTGTGCTCTTCTGTTCTTCCAAGCATTGACTTCCCACCAAAGTCTTCCTGCATTAGCTTACTTTACAATAATTTATTCAGTGGCGTTTTGTATTTTTTAAGTTTACAGTTGCTCTCTGTAGGAGGTAAAGGTCTGTTAGAAGCTTGTTGGCCTGCATTCCATATGATACTGATTCTTTGCTAATGGTTGAGATTTGCACTGTGGTTTAAAACATAGGTATTTTTTTTAAATAAATGTTTTATGTGTAAATTAAAAGAATATACTTTAATTGTGAACATCATTCTCTATATATTCATTAGTTTAAATTATTGTGATGACAGAATCATTCATATCCTCATTGTTTTGTTTTGTTTGACTTGTTTTAATTAGAGGTATATTAAAAATCTCATAAGTTTGGTTTGGCCTATTTAACCTTTTAATTCTGTCAATTTTTTCTTTATAAGTTATGAGGCAGTATTGTTTGTTGTATGGCTGTATTCCTGTGAATTATTTCTTCTATTATCATGTAATAGGCCTTTACTATCTCTGGTAAAGCTTTTGGCCTTCTCGCTATTTTCATCTAATATTAATATTGCCAGTTAATTTTTATTTTGGTTAACGTTTACATGATTCTTCTTTTTCTTTAGTTTTATATTCAGTCCTTCTCTATAATGATGTTTTATATGGTTTCCTAAAAGTAATATGGATTTAAAAAAATTTTTTTAAATGAATTTAAAAATGTCCAATTTAGGAACATCTTTATTTTTATTAGCAGTGTTAGGATTTTTATGTGTTACTGATATAATTACATGTATTTCTGCCATCTTTTTTTTCCATTTATAATGCTGAGCTTTTTCTTTGCTTTTGTTTTTTTTTTTTGTTGTTTTTTTTCTTTCTGTTGGTTCCACCAGCTTTTCTTTATTCTTTTTTCTTCCACTGGTGTGGAAATTTTATAAAATCTATTTCCTTTTTAGTTGCCTTTACCCTAAAATTAAAAAAGAAATTGTTGTTAGGAAGTCTAAAAGTGTCAGGTATCTTTCATTCATAATACACGAAGCTTCAAATGCTTTAGCTTTCATTTTCCTTGTTATTTTTGTCTGTTAATTATATATTTTTGTCCCCTCCCATTTACACAGAAATCATCATAAACTGCCCAGCCTCCATGTCACTGAAGAATGCTTCTTCCCTGTTATCTGTTTATTCTTCTTTTAGAACCATTACCTGATGTGGATCTCCCTAGTCTTTCTTCTGTGTTTTGTAATTTCTTTTTATGTATTTGGTCTCTTTATCTCTATATTCTGGGTAATTTTCATTTGTCTCTCAGTTCACCAGTTTACTCTTAAACTGAGTCTAATCTCCATTTAGTCCACCTACTGAGTTTTTAATTTTAGCAATTATAATCTGTACATCAAGAAATTATATTTCATTATTTTCCAATCTGTCTGTCATTTTCATAGTGTCTGGTTCTTTCATTATGATTTTTCCTTTCCTTTATCGCTTTGTTTTTTTTTAAAGCATAATTGTCTTTTTGAATCATTCCACCTTCTGAATTTCTTGGAGTCCTGGTCTTTATGTTTATTGTATTTGCTCACTCTCTTTTACACTGGGCCACACTCTCCTATGTGGATTGTAATTTCACACTGTGAGGTCAATTTAGGATGATGTATCCCCTCCTTTCTCAGCCCCCACTACGCCTTCTTCGATGAGAGTGTGCTATGCTCTGGGCTATGGAAGAATCTTTAGCGAGTAATGTCACGTCTTCTTGTCTGATGCCCCAGGACCTTTTCAAAATACAAACATGATTTCTACATTATGTTTTTCCTTAGGAAATCTCTACCGTAAGAGTGATGCTTATTGGTGTGTGTGGCACAGGCTGAGGGGTTTGCACTGAGGCTCAGCGACATTCCACTGGCATTCACAGCTCTGCACAGAGGAATCTTCCTGGTACTTCCCTGGCCTGAGTCACGCCAGGATCCTGGCCAGATCTTTTCATCTTGCTGTGGCACAACACACTGGCCCTTCACCCTTTAGGCTAGTATCTGTGCCTAATATCCACTGGCCTCTCAGAACACTCATTTACTGTTCCAAGTATGACAGTTCTCTAGGTATTGGCCATCCTTGATGACCGGGACCCCCAAAGGAGGCTGTGGCATCTGAGGCCCCGCTCAGTGGTCCTGTCTGTGCCCCACCCTGGGGGACTGCAAGCACAGGTGCCTTCCCGTGGCTCAGAGAACCAACCACCCCCCCAGGGTGGGGAAGTCATCCCTACCCCTCTTTCTGCTAAGAGTCCTGCCCCTTCTCAAGGGCACCCCTTCACCAAGTGCTGTTCTTTTAGGGAGCCAAGGTTTCAGACACAGTGGCCAGAGGGCAGCTGTGTCCAGACATTTTCCACCTTGGGCTCTATAAAGTGCCTTTAGTAAAGGAACGCAGAGGCCATCTGTGGTGATAGCCTAAGAAAAATACCACGTTAGTGCCACAGTAAATCAGCGTATTGAGATCACGGACCACAAGTACAGACACTGTCTCCTTATTGTCTGAAGAAAGTGCTCAATGGTTTAACCTCAGACTCCATAGGACAGGTCTGGAGTTTGCTCTCTTAGACCGTAGGAGGCAGCTGTCATGTTCCTGGCACTGTTTCTTGATGCCCTGTGGCACATCTGATGTGTGTCCGCCCCCTTATCTGGGGGGATCTGGTACAGGTGTCAGCAGTTGGCTGAGCAAGGATCTCCCTGGAAGACCCGATGGTCAGGCTCACTTGCACACACACACACACCCGCTTCCCTGGCTGCTGGTGCTTGGAGGAAGTGGGGATACTTCTGAGATCTCCAGCTCTTTTGAGATCAGTGTCTCCTGGAAGAGCCCATAGGGTACCTTGTGCAGTGTGAGGGTTCAGTCATAATCATTTCTGCATTTGTTGTTGTTTCCAGGCTTAATTCTTATAAGCTTTGAGGGGAGTCTCTGATCTTGCCATTTGCTTTAGATGAACATTTACCCAAGTCCCTCAGATCTCATGTTTATTTCGAGACAAGTGACTGAGAAAATCCTTTGGATTTTCTTTTGGGGTGTTTGGATGGCTAGGGGATGTGCATTAATCATCATTTGGAAAGAATAAAATTATTATTTTTATCATTATTGTTTCCTGAAGCTGTATGACCCTCTGAATTGGGGGCCTGCAAAATGGGTACCGCCTGTCTGAGTGTCCTGGGGATGAACACAGCCCTAGATGAACCTTGTGACATTGGGCGTGGTCTGACTCTGCTTCCCAGGATGCTGAGGTTCTTACAGTCTGCTGGTTTTCTTTCCCCCTGTGTATCTTCATCTGTAAAAGAGGGCTAGTACTTTTCTCCGTATTTCTGCTTCACCAGGTTACTGGGAGTTAAATGGGCTAATGCAAATGGTTTTTCATTAAGTAGAAAGTATTACTAGGACATAGTGTGTCATCTCTATAGAAAAGGTCCATAGAGTGGGTTCCCTAAAGCCAAACCTAACATACGGACTTGGGTGCAAGTGATTAGTTTAGGGCAGGGAGGGGCTCCAAGGGAGCAAGAGCGAGAGAGAGGGGAGAGCACCTACAGTGGAATCCAACAGGAAATCCAGGAGGAGGTGAGTGTGTGCCAAGGTTGTTGCTATGGGCAACAGGGGGGCTGTGCTCCTACAGCAGGAACTCTGGGAATCATGGAGAGTCCTAGGGAGTGATCTGCATCTTCAGGACATGAAGATGCAGATGGTGGGTTGCTGGAGGGTTTTCAGTGGCTCCTGTCTCCGTATGCTCTTGCATGGGCCGAGGGAGCTTCTAGGACTGAGAGCCTCCAAAAAAGAAAGGCGAAGGTCCTATGCTTGGGGAAGGCACGTGCCTTGGGCAGGAACCACTACAGGGAGGACGCAGCAAGAAAAGAGGACCCTGCAGGAGTCCTGGCTGGGAGACGGCGCCTAGCGTTAGGGACCCCTGGCCTTTAAAAATGTTAACGTGTCAATCCATGGCAAAACCACTACAATATTGTAAAGCAATCAGCCTCCAATTAAAATTAATAAATTTAAAAAATAAAAATGTTAACAATTTAAGAAAACGTTATCATCTAAAAATTCCTGTATGTTCAGTTAGAAAAATTCTTCCTCTGTGAACAATAAATTGATCTATGATAAATCGCTTCTTCCATCTTTCCTTCCTTTTTAAAAATTTAGCATTCAGCAAAAATAACTCTGAGATCTCTAAAGGAGTGGTTAGGGCACTGGAGACGTAGGCCTCCTGGGGGCTTGGTGAGGGCCATCTGGAAGGGAGCTGTAGCCTGGGGGACCCACCTGTGCTCTTGTGGTTCCCTCCGGAGGCTCTGCTTTCTGGGATGGTGGCTGGAGAATCAGGAAAAATGGGTAAACCAGGCGTGGAGGCAGGATTTGAATGAATCTTTATGTAAATATTAATTTTACTCTATGTGCTCAGTGACTCTGTGTGTGTGTTTTCTCTAAATTGGCTTGATTATGTTTGTATTTAAACTTGTAATATGCCCTGTTATTCACAACAGCGCTTTACTCACTCGGCTGGTGTTTATTTGACGCTGACTGTGTTTCAGGGCCGTCCTGGGCCTGGGGCATCCTGAGGAAACAAGAGATACGAGTCCCTGTTCTCAGGGAGTCAGGGAGCCCACACTCCAGTGGATGGTTGAAAGCGGATTGCCAGTCTCATTCTGGATGGGCCCTAGGGAAGTAGATCCCCAGTCCCCTGACGGTCCCTTTCTCCCGTGCCTACTTATGAGGAGCCCAGATTGAAGGGACTTTCTGATTCCCAGTGGAATTTGCTGGGCTGGGTGGAGAGAGAAAAGACTGACAACTGTGACTCTGCAGCCTGAGCAGAGATGACCAAACACGGGCTGGGAGTTCTGAGAGCACCCCACCTCTGCACTGGCAGCTGGGTGCAAGGGCAGAAGTCTCACTTCCCACACTGCCTGCCACGCGCTGGCCTCCAGTACAGCCTCTAGCACGCGCTTACAGTTCTCCGCTTTCCATTTTCCTGTGGGAACAGATGGACTCAGTGGAACACTGGAGCATGTTCGTGGTGTATCTTCCAGCATCCTGCACGCATTGCAGCAGGGACCCCTCGCTCCTGGCTTCCCTGCTTCCTCCTCTGCCTCCAGATGCGAACACTTTCCACGGTGCACGTGTGGTCGCTCCTGCCCTTTTCCCCCCCCTTCTCTTGGGGTCCTCATTTGGTTCTTTCCTGGAGCAGCACCCCCTTGCTGTTTACCTCGAGCCTCTCATCCTTCTGGGTTCTGTCTGCAGTGGCCAGCTGGGATGGCCGCCCACTCCACAGAACGTGGTGTTTCTGAACCAAACCCTCGTCTGACCATGCCTGCCTCCCCCAGCACAATACCAGTGTCCTGACCCATTTTTCTTCCAGTTGCCCAGCCTCAGAATTACCTGTTTGCTCTCTTATCCTTGTATGCTTAGTTTATACCCGCCTCTTTTTGTTGGCTTCTTATTTTGCTATCATTGCAAAGACCTTTGTTAGCCCCAAATTACCACTTGTTAACATTTTCTCCCACTCACTCTGGAGTCTGCTTTCTCACTTTCTTCCTCCCCACCTTCCTTCAAACCTCCCCAACCCTCTCTCCTTCCACACACACTTATTTCTTCTGAAGACTAAAAGTAATTTGCAGATATCACAGTCCTATGTATCTATACATATATATAAATACATAGGATTCCCTGGTGGCTCAGAGGTTAAAGCGTTTGCCTGCAAGGCGGTAGACCCAAGTTCAATCCCTGGGTTGGGAAGTTCCCCTGGAGAAGGAAATGGCAACCCACTCCAGTATTCTTGCCTGGAAAATCCCATGGGCGGAGGAGCCTGGTAGGTTACAGTCCACGGGGTTACAAAGAGTCGGACACGACTGAGCGACTTCACTCAAGACTTAATCACCATCATATGTTTATCAAATCTAGGATAGGAAACATTGATACAATACTATTGTCAAATGAACCATCCATATTTAAGTTTTTCAAGTAGTCCCATGAAGGTCTTCTGTAGCTTGCTTTTCTTGGTCTGGATGCTGATCTATTGACAGAATCACAAGTTACATTTAGATATCACATCTCCTTGATCTCCCCCAGTCTGGGTCAGTTACTTAGAATTTTTCTTTATAACCATCACATTTCTTTGGAAATACAATTTTGGAGGAAACCTCTACTTTTGGTTTTGTGTGCTGTTTCTTCATGAGTGGACTTAGGTTGTTCATTTTGGCGGGAATACCGCAAAAGGGCTGTTGTGTTCTTCTCAGTGTATCTTACCAGGAGGCACGTCCCGCCAGTTTGTGTCACATTGGGGATGTCAAATTGTATTACTTGGCTCAGGTTGCAATCACTATTTTATCTGCTTCAGGTCATTATCTTCTTGTATGTAATTAGTTATTTGTGGGATATTTTGAGCTTATAAACATAGCTTGTTCTTCTTTAAACTTTTGCTCACTAGTTTTAGTGTCTCTTAATTCTTGGGAGACTCAGGTTTGATTGTGATGGCTTCACAATGGTGCATTTCCAGCTCTATTACTTTCTTCCCATTTCTAATTGGTGCCCTCCTGCGAGGACAGCTTTCTTTTTTCTCCCCCTCCCCCCCCGCCATTTATTTAGTTATATCTGTGTGGACTTGTAGATCCTTATTTTACTCCATGGGTACTAATTTATTTACCTATTTCTTTTGATACACAAGTGATCTCAGATTTGGCCTTTGTGAGAGTAACTGTTAAAATTGGATACGGGTATTAGATTTTCTAAAGGCTTTTGCAGCCCTTTGGGGGGAGGTCATGCATGTGATTGTTCTTTTTAAACAGATTAATATTGTGTGTTATGTAAATGGAATTCCTATTATTATACCAACCTTGAATTTCTGGTAGTCGTCTCACTTGATTGTAATACATTATTCCTTAAAGTGATGTGCAAACTATTTACTAATATTTTATCCAGCCTTTTTGCATCCGTATTTATACCTGACAGTGGTCTATAGGTTTCTTTTGTGTATGGGCTCACTTATCAAAAGTATACTAGTTTTTTAAAAAGGGTGGAAGTTTTCCTTTGTTTTCAGTGCTCTGGAACAATTTATGAATCATTGAGGCTGTCTGGTTTATGAAGGTTTGGTAGAATCCCTTGTGAAATCATCTTAGTCTGATTTTGTGTGTGTGTCTGTAGTTTCTTTATAACTTTCTGTTTCTTCTATAAAAATTAGCCTAAGTTTTATATTACTAATGGGATCAATTTTGGTGACTTGTATTATCCTAGCAGATTTCATCTAGATTTTAAAATTTAAGTCCCCTATTACTTGATGCATTAAATATTTAGTGTGGATTATAGTAGATTGCAAGTTCCTAGGTCACAGGCATTGAGTATATTAAAGTTATATTTTGGCTTATGGAGTGACCTTTTTGTTGCCTATCTTTTACTGCTGTTTAAAATCCGTTTTGTTTTTGGAGGCCCAACCTAGATGTCACCTCATCCAGGAAGTCCACCCTAATTGCCTCAACCAGGAAGTCCACCCTAATTGCCTCAGCCAGGAAGTCCACCCTAATTGCCTACTTTCTGGAATCTCAAAGTCCTATGTCTGTATTCTGAACATCACATTTGTCTCTCTCTGCTGTTTGTTGTCATTATGTCTGGGTGGAAGGCAAGAGTTCCCTATCACTGCTATAAAAAATTACCACAAAAACTTAGTGACTTAGAACAACACAAATGTATTATTAATATCTCACAATCCTGGAGGTCAGAAGTCTGAAATTGGTTTTACTGGCTAGAGTCAAGATGTCAGCAGGCCTTCATTCCTCCTGGAGGCTCTAGGGGAGAGTCTGTTTCCTTGCGTTTTCCAGCTTCTCAAGGCCGCCTGTATTCCTTGGCTGTCAGCCCCTGCCTCCATCTTCAAAGCCTGCCACGGACAGTGGAGACTTTCTCACGCTGACGATTCTCTTCTTAGTCACATCTCTCTCTGCCTCCCTGGGATAAGGACACATGTGCCTGCATCAGGCCCACCTCACTCATCCAGGGTGTCTCCCTATCTCAAGATCCTTAACATAATCACATCTGCTAAGTCCTTTTAACCATGGAAGTCCTTTTAACACACTCTCCTGTGTTCAGGGGATTAGGACCTGGGCATCGTTGGGGACCACTCTCCAGTTTTATCACATTCATTATTATATTTCCAATGTTTCCTGTAAACATATATCATAAATATGTTTCTCTCACAAGGCTAAGCATTGCAGTCACAGCCACTGTTTAATAATTATTTTTCCTCCTTCGGTTATGTTTCAGACATGTTCTGTGTCAGAACACAGGAAAATTCACTGTAGACCTCTTCCTTGATAATCCCATTACTTGACTGAGAAAGAAAGTCTAAAACTGAAGCCCTGAGACCAGAAACGAAAGGCTGCTGTGCTATTTTTTGTGCGTGTGTGTGAGTCCTCTCCCCACATGCGGTCCCACCAGGCCCGGGAACTGGAGGAGAAGTGGTGCCGTCTCCTCCCGGCTCTCTCCTGCGCTCTTATGCAACACACACCCGCCCTACTTTAGTAACTCAAAGCAGAGGAGGCCTCCAGCTTAAATAGGAAAATCTGCCTTCAGCGGCAGATGGACCAAGAATGCATAGTTTATTATTTAAAGTCCACGCTGGCTGGGGCTGTCCAGGTGGCTCAAGGAAGCTCCTGGCAGCTGGTCCAAGCCCGGGGCTGGAGGAGGGCCGGTGGCCCTCGGGAGGCCAGGGCCGGGAGGCCGGGCGCTGACTTGGTGTTCCAGGGCCGCGGGGGTGGAGAACGCGGCCCTCGCCAGCTCCCACAGAAGTGTCTGATTTTTGAATCAGCAGCCTTCCTGTTCCCTCCAAGGGAGAGAGCCGGGGAACGTGTGACCGAGCAGAGGAGCTAGCCGGCTTCCCTCCCAGCAGGAGGACGTGGGCCAGGAAGTCCGACACCGAGAAAGGGAAGGGGAACAGACACTCTGTTTGAGTGACTGCTCAGTTTCTTTTAAGAAATTACTTTTACGGTTGCATTTTTCCCCCTCTGCCGAAAGGCCTAGCCTTCTTTCAGTGTACTACTTTCTCATGGAAAAGCCCGGCAAAAAAAAAAAAAGTCTGCTGCCCAGTTTTCTTGGGTGTTTTCCAGCCGTGAATGCAGCGGGTTCATTTTGCACAGTCTTCTTTCAAAGCAGCAGGCGATTTCTCGTGCACGACCAGACAGGGAATGCGCTGGCTGGAACTGCCGTGGGGTTGCATAAACTGCCTTCAGGCTGAAGGAGCGCGTACCTTTCTCAATCCATTAGCAAGTCATAGATCAAACTCCCTGTCACTGGGTTTGGACAGATCTGGACAGTGAACTGGAGGGGAAAAGCCCGAGAAAGCTGCGAGTGTTCCCGCCCAGTTGAGCAGAAAATAGCAAGCATCATTGGTGGTCGGCGATGGTGGCGTGAATGCAATTCGGGGCCAGCTGGGAGGGGCCGAGCCCCTCGGAGAGGCTTTGCCCACGCATGGTGTGGGTCCCCATGCTCAGAGATGCTTAGGTCTAGGGGATGGAGAAGGGGCTTTTCTTCTCTCCAAGGAGACCGCCACTGTTTAGAGACAGAGCTTATAGGCCTCCCATGGATCCCTTAGGCAGTTTGCACTTGGCTTTATGTGCCCTTGAGAAGGGAATGAGCATTCTCTGCCTCACCCTTTTTTTTTTTTTTGATGATGTTTTGGCTGTACTGCATGGCATGTGGAATCTCAGTTCCCTGACCAGGAATCCCTGCAATACCTTGCATTGGAAGGGAAGGGTCCTAACCATTGGACAGCCAGGGAAGTCCTCTGTGTCCACATTGGAAGGAGTCCGACTTTCTCCAAATAGACCATCATCCATCCCTGGCGAAGGATGGCTGTTGCTTTTCTGACTCTACTTTTAAGGCACTCTTGGTTCCCTTGACCATCTCTCGTTTTCTGACCTTGACGTGTACAGAGGTACCTCTTCCTTGCATGTGGCTCACTGCTGATGTTGGAGCTCCGAGAACCTGGGTTTTATGCCTGCCTGCTCTGTCCTGGAGGGCATCACTGAGTCTCAGATGGACTGTGGGTCTTCTTTCTGAGCAGCAGTTAATCATTTCATTGGGGTGAAATTCTTCAGAGCAGCATGGAGACAGAGACCTTCAATTAATGTCTGTCCAGGGCCTCATTGGCTGGTCTCTGGGCTTAAAAACTGCCTTCTTCAGTATAAATATGCATCTCCTGGGGGTGAAAGATGTCTTAACTGCTCCAATGACGTGAGCATCCACGTTCCAAGCCCTTGGGGGACATGTATCCCTTGCCAGTAGCCGTCTGCCCCTGAATCTTCCCTCGTCAGGGTTTTCTCTCCCCGAGCCTGCACCTCGCAGGTCTTTGCATCCCTACATGTCCTGTGTGAAGATGGAGGCCTTTCACTGCGTCACCTGAAGACTCCAAGGGGCAGCACAGGTACCCTGCTCTCCAGTTTTAATGGCACACCAGCTCAGGAGGCACTTGGAAAGTGAAGTCGCTCAGTCTTGTCCGACCCTGCGACCCCATGGACTACACCAATAGGTTCCTCCGTCCATGGGATTCTCCAGGCAAGAGTACTGGAGTGGGTTGCCATTCCCTTCTCCAGGGGATCTTCTGGACCCAGGGATTGAACCCAGGTCTCCCACCTGGCAGGCAGAGGCTTTACCATCTGCACCACCAGGGCAGCCACCAGGATGCACTTAGGCAGCCCATTCCAGCGCCTATCTGAAGATGCTGAAGAGCATTTCCCCTGCCTCCGTGTTCACGTCACCCCAGGCTCGGTGGCGGGTGGTGCGGGAGTGTGGAGAAGGAACTCCAGCAAATGGCTGAGCCCCACAGACTGCAGGCACCCTGGCCCAGGGGGGGCCGGGGTGCCCAGGGCTCTGAGTACCTGGGGGGAGGGCTAGGGGCTCACCAGGGAGTGGGGTGGGCCCTAACGTGGCTGGATGCCAGTGGGTTTATAGGGCAGGTTACCCAGAGAAGGGGGCAACTCACGCTGTGTGGCGCTGCCTGTCCCCTGGGCTCAGCAACCTCGGTAGCACAGAAAGGACCCCCAGTGGCGAGGGTAGTGAGTACAGAGGCCAGAGCCTTGCTCAGAATGCACACCCACCATGCGATCTTGAGCGGATGCCTGACCCCAGACCTGTGTCTCCACCCGGGATTGTTGCGAGGCGGAGGCCTGCCATGGCGTGGTCACTGGCGGACAGCAGAGGGGCAGCCGGCGCGGGAGCAGTCCTGCTGGCAGGCAGCTTGCAGCCTTAGTGGAAGACGGGCATTGTGTGATGACAGACGTCCCTGCTTGGGCCATCTGCGTTGTGAAAACTCAATGTTGCCCAGCAGAACACCATGCCTGTCTGTCGTGGGGGCCAGGAAATTGCTAGGTTTGGGGACCCTGAGACTCAGCATGGGACTGGAGCAGAGTCACAGCCCTGACCCCAGTGTGGCTTCCTCGTCTTGCCTGACAAGGAGGCTGAGCACCGAAGGGCTGTGTGCCAGCTGCTGGGCGGGTGAGGCTCGTCCTTGCATCCCGGGGCAGTGTTTCCTGTTGTGCTGTGCGGCTGCGGTGGGCACCCTGTCCTGCAGCCTCCTGTGGACGGAGTCAGCTGGGAGGGGGGCAGTGCAGCGCTGGGGAGCTCAGCCAGGGTTCTGTTTTCCTTTCCCAGGAGTTGTTTTTTTTTTTTTCCCCTTCCTGATTCCAGTGCTGACAGTACAGACATCTTGAAGATATTCCAGTTTCAACCATATTAAAGAGTAGTTACTTGGAGTTCTGATACACTAGTAACTACCTAAAAAGGGAAAGTATTTAACAATAGCAAGAAAAGAAGGAAGCTGTTGAAGTTGCAGTGAGAGTACTTCGCTGATTTACTGAGTGCTAGTGTGAATGACGTGGGCACTGTCTTCAGGAGGCCGAGGCTCCGAGCGGCACTGAATGATGGCGTTTGGCCACGCGCTTTGTCTTTCGGGAGCCTGAGATTTGCGGCTGTCATCTTCTGCTTTTTTCCCTCCCAGTCGTCTGTGACAAGCAGCCTTAACAGCCTGTGTTCCAGACAAGTGAACATCATTTCTGGCTGCCAGAGAAAATAAAAGGTTTTAAAATAACTTTTTGACAGGGCTCTACTATAAAACATTTCGTGGAGTGTGTGTGTGTGTGTGTGTGTGTGAATTGTCTTTGTATGTAGAGGAAAAAAAAAACCAAGAGATTGTTCTCTTCCAGGGTATAATGTTTTGAGTAATACATAGCACTGATAAGTTGTTTAAAAAGTGAGATTTTTGCAAAGTGAACCAAATTTTAAATTAAGTACATGAACTTATCGTTTTAAGGAAATCTGGAATGAATCCTATAAAGGAGAGATGTTTTTGGCAGGATGCAGACCAACTTCTCAGAATGTACTTCTTGGTTGCTTCTGTATTTATTATCAGTTCAGTTCAGTTTAGTCGCTCAGTTGTGTCCGACTCTTTGCAACCCTATGGACTGCAGCGCGCCAGGCCTCCCTATATTTATTCTGTAAGAGTCTAACTGCTTACCTAGGTCAGATTTGTGGTTACTGGGCCCCCTTAGCAGGGCACTCCTGTATGTGATCAAGACCATTACCCAGGTGTGCCCGGCTGGGTGCCAGGTTTAATCAGTAAAAAGAATTTTGTCTCCTGTGAAAAGTCCATCAGGTTATAGGAGCCTCAGCCATGACGGACCCAGGATTTTTCAAGTAATGTAGCTGGAGCACTGTTGCTTTCTGCTGCCATCGCTCGCCTCTGTGTCCCTCTAGCTTGGTTTAGTTCTCAGGCCGGTCCCTGACCATAAGAAAGGTGGTTCCTGGCCTCTGCAGCTCACATGGTTCCTGGGGTCCAGGAGCTCAGTCACGTCAGACTTCATAAGACGACTCGCAGGGTCCCGCTTGCGTCGCATGCCCTGGACCAGCCACTGTGTCTGAAGAGCGGCCCTCTCTCTCCCCCGGAGCATGGTCAGCAGGTGTCAGTAGAGGGGGCTGCTCACAGAAGACCTGCCGGCTGTGTGGGGTCCCAAATGGCAAGTGGCAGGGAGACGCTCTGCTGTATGATGGGGTGGAGCCACGGACGCCCCTAAGGTGGTGTAGACGGCTGGTAATCTCTGCCTTTGTCTCCCGAGTGGACTCCTGGTGGGGGGCGGGTGGGCTTTGCCCCGGGGTGTCTGTAAAGTGCTCAGTCCCTGACTGTCCTCCCTGAGCTGCCTTCTCCATTCTCCTGAGGGCAGTGGCGGACAGAAGTCCTGTTCAAGCGGTGGGCTGTGCTTAGGTGACTGTGGAGCGGGGTGCTGTAAAAGGGCCCATGCTCTTGTAGGATGCTCAGGTGCATAAACCCAGGTTGGCTCAGGTAGTGTAGGTAGGTGTTTTGGACTTTGGAAGTGTGACAGGACTTACGAGTTTCTACTTAACTCAGCATGCGGAAAAACCCCAGCAAATTACTGCTTTTACCCCAGGATCAGTTACTGTTGCTGTGTACTGAATTACCTCGAAAGCTTAGTGGCTTCAAATTGCCATTTTATTTATTTGTGTTTTGAACTGCAGACACATTTCTTCTCTCCTGACACAGCAGCCATAATGACGGACACACACTGTATGCTCTGCGCTCGTGGTTGCCCCAGTAGATACAGCTGTAATGCAGCCTTACCACATAATGCAGCCGTAACATAGCCTCAGCGGCTTTTTCAGGTGGAGCTTAACATGCTTACAGGACAAAAGCAGCCCATGGCCACGCGAGTACCTCGTGACGAGCATGTACGGTCCTATACGTGATCTCAGCTGTCCCATGTTCATGGAAAATCATGGAAGACGGATTGCACGTAGATTGTGAGGCGAGAGACCCTGGAGTGTGGAATGCAGGGAAAGAGCAAATTAGCCAACAGGGCTGTGGTCAGGCTGTCTTACCCCACGCCCTCTCCCTCTCACCCCATGGTTTATAAATAATGAAACGCCATTTTAATATGCTCAGAGGTTCTGTGGGTGAGGGGTTCAGACAGAGCAGGGAGGAGCTATCTTGTATCTGCTCCGAAGTGTCCAGGTGTCGCCTGGGAAGACCTGAGGCCTGGGGACTAGTGTGTCTGGAAACGCCTCCACGCACGTGCCTGGCGCTGGGTGAATGGCCTGAACGCAGAACCACCAACTGCTAGGTTGTACGTGTATCAGCAGTCTGTTCCTTTGCATTGCTGAGTAGTATTCCATCACATGGATGATTCAGTTTGTTTATCCATTCACCTGTTGATCAGTGGGTTGTCTCCAGTTTTTGGCTACACCAAGTAAAGTTACTGTGAATATTTAAGTCTTTTTATGGACTTAAAATCCTGGATAAATATGTAATTGAGGATTGGCTGGGTCATAAAATAGGTATGTTTATTTTTTAAAGTGAAGTCACTCAGTCTTGTCTGACTCTTTGTGACCCCCATGGACTGTAGCCTACCAGGCTCCTCTGTCCATGGGATTTTCCAGGCAACAGTACTGGAGTGGATTGCCATTTCCTTCTCCAGGAAATCGTCCCAACCCAGGGATCGAACCCAGGTCTCCCGCACTGTAGACAGACGCTTTACCAACTACCAAATCACATTTCAAGAGTAGTTGTACCTGCCATGTTATATCCCCATCAGTGCTGTATGAGAATTCCAATATTTGCAACACTTGGAATTGTTGTTCAGTCAGTCAGTCCTGTCCAACTCTTTGCAACTCCATGGACTCAGAATGCCAGGCTTCCCTGTCCATCACCAACTCCCAGAGCTTGCTCAAACTCATGTCCATTGAGTCAGTGATGCCATCCAACCATCTCATCCTCTGTTGTCCCCTTCTCCTTCTACCTTCAATCTTTCCCAGCAGCGGAGTCTCTTCCAATGAGTCAGGTCCTCGCATCAGATGGCCAGAGTATTGGAGTTTCACCTTCAACATCAGTCCTTCCAATGAATATTCAGGACTGATTTCCTTTAGGATGGACTGATTGGATCTCCTTGCAGACCAAGGGACTATCAAGAGTCTTCTCCAACACCACAGTTCAAAAGCATCAATTTTTCACCACTCAGCTTTCTTTATAGTCCAACTCTCACATCCATACACTACTGGAAAAACTGTAGCTTTGACAGTCTGACCTTTGTTGGCAAAGTAACGTCTCTGCTTTTTAATATGCTGTCTAGGTAGGTCATAGCTTTCCTTCCAAGAAGCAAGTGTCTTTTAATTTCATGGCTGGAGTCACCATCTGCAGTGATTTTGGAGCCAAGAAAATAAAGTCTCTCACTGTTTTCATTGTTTCCCCATCTATTTGCCATGAATTATTAATTCAGACTCTTTACTTATAATAGGTCCATTCAGGGTGTTTTATTTTTTTTTCCCTTGGGTAAGTTTTTATAATTGTGTCTCTTTAGGAACGTGTTCATTTCATCTATGTTATCTAATTGGTTGGCATGTGTTGTTCATAGTATTCCTTTATAACCTTTTGTATTTCTATAAGGTGAGTGGTAATATTCCATTATTCATATGTGAATCTTTTTTTTCCTTCTCTGTTGGCCAGTGTAGCTAAATGTTGTTAATTTTTATTGATCTTTTTAAGGAAGCAAATATTGGTTTAGTTGATTCTTTTATTTTTCTATTGTTTATTTCTTTAAATTTTTTCTCTAGTTTTTATTTTCTTCCTTCTTCTTTGGGCTTCTCTTGTGGCTCAGCTGGTAAAGAATCCACCTGCAATACAGGAGACCTGGGTTTGATCCCTGGGTTGGGAAGATCCCCTGGAGAAGAGAAAGGCTACCTACTCCAGTATTCTGGCCCGGAGAATTCCATGCAATGGTCCATGGGGGTGCAAAGAGTCAGAAAAAATAGTTTTTCTCTAATTTTTATTTTCTTCCTTCTTCTTTGGATTTTGTTTGCTCTGCCTTTTTCTTTTTAAATGTCTTGAGGTAAAAAATTAAGTTATTGATTTGATGTCTCTATTTTTGTTCATTTGTCTATTTCTTCCTTCAGTTTTATTGTTGTTGTTTTTATCTTGTATATTATGGGGTCCTGTCAGGTGCACGTAAGTTTAAAATTATTTCATGTTCCTGATGAATTGACTATTGTTTGTCATTAATAACATTTACTATCTCCAATAACACTTTATGTTTTAGTGTCTAGTTGTCTGATATAAATATAGCCACTCCAGCTTTCTTATAATTGCTTTTTGCTTCATGTGTCTTTTCCATTCCTTTACTTTCAACCTGTGTGTATCATTGAAGGTAAAGTATGTCTTTTGTCTACAGCATATGATTGGGTTTTTTAAATCTGTTCTGCCAATCTCAGTTGGTTAATCCACTCACATCTAATATTGATATAGTTACATTTATGTCTGCCATTAAAATTTTTGTCTTCTGTATATTATTTTTTGTTCCTCTATACCTACTTTTTGCTTTATTTTTTAAATTAATGAATATTTTCAACATAACATTATAATGCTTTTAATTATTATGTCACTATATATTTCTTGAACTGTTTTCTTAATGCTTGTTATAGGAATTGCTATATTATATCTAAACTTATGAGACTCTATTTCAGATTGACTAATTTATTTCTAGTGAGATACAGAAATATTATTCCTGTATAGCTTTATTCTCTTTCTCCTTTAGTGAACTATTATTGTTTATAAATGTATAAATATATTTTATATTTATATACATATCACAAACCCAGCAATATATTGTTCTTAGTATAACTTATCTTAATTTGTATAATTCTCTATGTAGTTTTTTGTGTTTTAAAGAAACTGAGAAAGGAAAATTGAGCACATCTGTAGCTTGTTGTAACTTTCCTTTTCACCATTTCTTATTCTTTTCACTTCTTCCTGTGGATTTGAGTTAGTATCTGGTATCAATTTCCTACCCCAAGACATCATTGCTCACACCGATCTCTTTTTGTGTTTTTATGATCAAACATATTATATTTCTCTATGTGAAAGTCCTGACAATACAACTGTGTAAATAATGTTTTATACAATTTCTTTTCAAATAAGTTAACAGAAAAAGGGGAAGAAATATGCAATTACACAATTTCTTATATATTCAACCCTGTTATTTTCCTTGTGTGTGTGTCTGTGTATTTGAATTGTCATCTGGGGTCACTTGCTTTCAGTCTGAACAACTTCATTTAGTATTTCTTGCAAGAATATCTGCTAGGAACAGATTCTCTCAGTTATTGCTTATCATACAATACCTTTATTTCACTTTTGTTTTTGAAGGATAGTTTTGCTGAATATAAGATTATGGGGTCCAGTTCTTTCTTTCAGCACCTTGAATATGTCATCCCACTGTCTTTGGCCTTTATCATTTCTGATGAGAAGTCAGCTGTTAATCTTGCTGCTGCTGCTGCTGCTGCTGCTGCTGCTAAGTCGCTTTAGTGGTGTCCGACTCTGTGTGACCCCGTAGATGGCAGCCCACCAGGCTCCCCCATTCCTGGGATTCTCCAGGCAAGAACACTGGAGTGAGTCGCCATTTCCTTCTCCAGTGCATGAAAGTGAAAAGTGAAAGTGAAGTCGCTCAGTCATGTCCAACTCTTGGCGACCCCATGGACTGCAGCCCACCAGGCTCCTCTGTCCATGGGATTTTCCAGGCAAGAGTACTGGAGTGGGGTGCCATTGCTTTCTCCAATGAGGAAAAACATGAATTTACACATCCAAGACACTCAACAAACTCCGAGTAAATAAAAAGAGATCCACATCTGACATATGGTAAAAATGCCGAAAACCAAAGAAAAAAAGAAAATCTTGAAAGCAGTGAGAGAAACATGTCTTTATAAGATTTCAAGATTTTCTTTTTTTTCTTTGGTTTTCGGCATTTTTACCATATGGCAGATGTGGATCTCTTTTTATTTACTCTACTTGGAGTTTGTTGAGTGTCTTGGATGTGTGAATTCATGTTTTTCCTCATACTTGAGAAGTTCTCAGGCATCATTTCTTCAAATAATGGGGGGGGGCAAGGAACTTGTTCTTTGGTCCTTTCTCTTTCTCCTCTCCTTTCCATGCATCATGTTGGGGTGCTTAATGGTGTCCCACATTTCTCTGAGACCTTGTTCATTTCCCACTTTTCTTTAAATTGTATAATCTCTATCAGCATATCCTTACATTTGCCGAGTCTTTCTTCTTCTAGCTTAAATATAGTTTTATCTCTTGTTGTGTAACTTTTATTTTGTTTTTGTGCTTTTCAGAGCTAGAATTTTAGTTTGATTCCCTAAAAATATAATTTCTATCTCTTTATTGGTATTTTGTATTTGATGAGATCTTGTCTTTATAGATTCTTTTACTTGTTTAAGCATAGTTTCTTTTTGTTCTTTGAACATTTTTATTGTGGACATTTTTAAGTCTTTGCCTATTAAAGCCGTCATCTGTGCTTTCTCATAGGCAGTTTCTGTTGCTTGTCTTTTTTTCTGTTGTTTAAGGTACACTCTCCTGCTTCTTTTTTTGTATCTCATAATTGTTGAAAATTGAACATTTTATAATAATTGTAGAAAGCTGAATACTGGTTCTCCATCACTTCTTGAGGTCTGCTTTTGTTGCTGTTTTCTTGTTTACTTTTTAGTGACTCTGACTATTTTGGTGGTGTCTTGTTTTCTTGTAATGCCTCAGAAGGAGCAGCCTTGGGCAGGCATACAGTCACCTTTCATGACAGTGGTTTAATTAGGGTTCTCTTTGACCGTCTCTTTCCCTAATCTCTCTATGAAGCTGTCTGCCTTTTTTGGAATTACACCCAGCTGTTACGCTTCCTTATTTGCTGACTGACTGCTTTATTGTTTTCAGCAATGCCTAAGACATACATGGCTCTGCAGTTTGATCCAACTAAATTCCTTTAGGGGTTATCTTTGTGACAAGTCTTTAAGGTCTGTTCTAACCCCGGGAGGACTCTCCTTTGCTGTTCTCTATGAGGAACCACCTGACCCATCTTTTAATTTATTGCCTTTAACTAAGAGGAGCTGCCAGCCCCATATTTGCTTATCACTAAAATCCTCATTGTTTTTGAGAGTGCCTGTAGGCTTGAACTTCCCACACTATTTCAAACAATGCCAGTACTTTCGGGGAAAGCATGGAAGCTCTTTATTTTTATGGACTACCTCTGCTACTCTGGGCAGTAGGTGAAGCTGATAATCTGGTCTTCTCAGCTTGCCTCTTCTGACATAGAATGTCTGCCCAGTAACAAGCTGATATGAGAGTGATTGTGCCCCCAGGATTTTCCTGGGTTAGAACCTCCTCCCTATGAATGGGACTGGGTGAAAGAATGGAATCTTAACCTTTTGGATGCACTCATGAGGAAATTAGACTCTTCAGTTTGGACTGTTGGGGATAAGAAATGAGGGTGGCCTACCCCTCTGGGTATAGTATCATATCCTTTGACTGGCAGCTGAGGGCATGGGAGCTCTGCTTCTTCGTCACACTTACCTAGAGTGGAGCTTCCATCAAGCTGAGCTAGGATGGGAAGGAATGAGTAGTGGTTTAAATGTTGATTTTCACTCTTGTCCTGAAAGTGGGACACAGTAGCTTATTGTGGTAGCTCATGGGCTGCAAGAGAAAAGTGGTCAGTTTGAGAACCAGAGTTGTCATAAAATGGATTCTTCTATGCTGTGGTGGGAACTCTAGAAATCTGAGGTTAGTTTGCCTATGGCAGTATAGTTGTGAAAGTGAAGACTCAATTTGGGCAGCATTGAAGTGGATCTTCTGGAAGTGTAGTCTATGACCTAAGAGTCCTCAAGTACTCCTCAAAGCAAGGAAGACCTCCTGTTGGGTGTGATAGGGAGGGTGGGCTTTTTCTACTGCTGACCAGGGAAACTGGTCCCAAAAGGGAATGTTCCAGAAAGAAAACTGATTGATGTCATTCCCGGAGCTGGGAAACAGGTTGGTCATGACAGTAGCAGCTGATCTCTGGATTTCCCTAGCTGGACTATCCTTGTCTCTCATGCAGCATCCAGGCAGGGAGAGGGTTGACCTGTGATGGGACCAGGGCCACAAGTGGTGGGCTTATATATTATAGCTGCTTGTGTCCTTTCTAAAGCTCCTGCTGGGTATGTGTAGGCAGGTGTAATTTCAAATCGAAGGCATTTGCAG
Source organism: Aepyceros melampus (assembly GCA_006408695.1). Lineage (NCBI taxonomy): Eukaryota > Metazoa > Chordata > Mammalia > Artiodactyla > Bovidae > Aepyceros > Aepyceros melampus. The sequence continues at coordinate 317,593 of SJXQ01001811.1, read as the reverse complement.
AGCTGATCTCAGACCACTGTTCTGATTGATGATATAGTGTGGTCCCCAGAGGTCAAGGTTCTGCTGCAAGTGATCAGGATTCTATGGTGGCAGAATTTTCCCTGGAAGATTGCTTGCTGGGCTGGGGACTTTATGTTGTCTGTTCTTATAGGCTTCTAGAAAAGAAAATCAGTGTGGTGGGTCTGGTTTCCAGGGATTCAAAGAATGAATCATATCAGACAAAGAAACTGACCATGTACCTCACAAAGGGAGGCCGCCGCTTGTAACAGGTTGGTTCACAGGCCACTTGGTATGAGTATCTTGTTCACTGGATGGTTGGTGCAGGTGTGCCAGGATCAGAGCAGGAGTGATGTGAATCTGGATGAGAAAGAGCGTGTAGTAAATAGGGTGGAAAGGGTGTGAAAGTGGGGGAAGGAGATGGAGGGGCTGCCCTGTCTCTAAAAGAGAGGGCAGAAAAGTACCATAAAAAGACAGCACGTGGCTCCTCTGAAGGTCCTGTGGAGGCACTGGGGCATCTCAGCTCCCAGTGTGTTGTCAGTGTCTGGACTTGATGTGTGGGAGTGCTGTCTCTCAGGAATCGAATGCACAACTCATTGAGCTTCCTGTAAAAACTCTAGTACAGAGCTTCAGTTCAGTGCAGTCGCTCAGTCGTGTCGGACTCTGCGACCCCATGAATCGCAGCACGCCAGGCCTCCCTGTCCATCACCAACTCCTGGAGTTCACTCAGACTCATGTCTGTCGAGTCCGTGATGCCATCCAGCCGTCTCATCCTCGGTCGTCCCCTTCTTCTCCTGCCCCCAATCCCTCCCAGCATCAGAGTCTTTTCCAGTGAGTCAACTCTTCGCGTGAGGTGGCCAAAGGACTGAAGTTTCAGCTTTAGCATCATTCCTTCCAAAGAAATCCCAGGGTTGATCTCCTTCAAAATGGACTGGTTAGATCTCTTTGTAGTCCAAGGGACTCTCAAGAGTCTTCTCCAGCACCACAGTTCAAAAGCATCAATTCTTCGGCGCTCGGCCTTCCTCATAGTCCAACTCTCACATCCATACATGACCACAGGAAAAACCATAGCCTTGACTAGACGGACCTTAGTCGTCAAAGTAATGTCTCTACTTTTGAATATGCTGTCTAGGTTGGTCATAACTTTTCTTCCAAGGAGTAAGCGTCTTTTCATTTCATGGCTGCAGTCACCATCTGCAGTGATTTTGGAGCCCAGAAAAATAAAGTCTGCCACTGTTTCCACTGTTTCCCCATCTATTTCCCATGAAGTGATGGGACTGGATGCCATGATCTTCGTTTTCTGAATGTTGAGCTTTAAGCCAACTTTTCCACTCTCCTCTTTCACTTTCATCAAGAGGCTTTTTAGTTCCTCTTCACTTTCTGCCATAAGGGTGGTGTCATCTGCATATCTGAGGTTATTGATATTTCTCTCGGCAATCTTGATTCCAGCTTGTGTTTCTTCCAATCCAGTGTTTCTCATGATGTACTCTGCATATAAGTTAAATAAGCAGGGTGACAATATACAGCCTTGATGTACTCCTTTTCCTATTTGGAACCAGTCTGTTGTTCCATGTCCAGTTCTAACTGTTGTTTCCTGACCTGCATACAGATTTCTCAAGAGGCAGGTCAGGTGGTCTGGTATTCCCATCTCTATCAGAATTTTCCATGGTTTATTGTGATCCACACTGTCAAAGGCTTTGGCATAGTCAATAAAGCAGAAATAGTTCCAGCAGATGTTGGTAATTTGATCTCTAGTTCCTCTGCCTTTTCTAAAACCAGCTTGAACATCAGGAAGTTCACGGTTCATGTATTGCTGAAGCCTGGCTTGGAGAATTTTGAGCATTACTTTACTAGCATGAGAGATGAGTGCAATTGTGCAGTAGTTCAAATGAGTTTGTTATAGGAGACATACAGTGGCAGCAGATTTAAATAAATCACGCAGAATATGATGACACATTCAGACTAGGAGGCCATAGAATGCCCTCTTATTAATCTTTAAAATGGCAGAGGCACTGTGGGTGCTGCAAAGCGTGCTTGCAGCACAGCCTTGGATTTCACCCCGCAACTGTCAAACAGTCCTTCCACTAAAACCTGCATGAAGATAGAAAAAGGCAGAAACACAGTTAGAAAAATGAAGGAAATGGGTAGTCCATTATCAAAATCGGTGAGGACTTGGGCCTGGATTGGTAAGGGTAGTCAGTGGCCTTTTCAGAGTGGCCAAATCCTGCCCCACTGAAGGAGAGCCAGAAAAAATATTTTTCCATCTCTTGTTTGTCCTTGGCTTTGAATTTCAGAAGATTTATCTACTTAGGAAAATGGTTGGCTGTCCCTCTGGCTTTGGCATTGTCCGCCGTTTCAGGGCCGTTCTACAGCTAGCTCCAGGGCGGCTCTGTGGCCGAGTGTGTGTCGCCGGCGCTTTGCATCTAGCATTGCCCTGTGGACAGGAGGAGGCCTGTGGATCCACAGTTAAGTGTCCCGTCAGTTCAGAATATGCAGTATTGCTCCCTGGGGAGGCGCAGCGTCCCACCGTAGCCTAGCAGAGCTGACTGCGTAGATGCCTACTGGAGACTGTGCTTGTCCGCCTGCCCTCTAGCAGCAGCTCTGAGACGGGATGCTGACTGCTGTGATTAAGGGAGGCCTGGTCATCCAAGCCTTGGCGTTGGCTTTAGATAGACCTTTCCTGAGTGCAATTTGAGTGTGCAGAGAAAACCAGTCTGAGGATCTCAATACAAATACTGCAGCCTATCAGGGAAAGGCTATGCAGAAAAAAACATATCTATGGAAAGATTTATTTCAGGAACGATAAATTCTAGAAAACTGGTATCCTAATGGGATGTAAGAAGACAGGGCTTTATTATGGAAAACAGTATGGAGGTTCCTTATAAAGCCACATACAGAACGATCATATGATCCAGTGATCCCACTCCTAGACATGTAACCAGAAAAGGTGAAAACTCTCAATTTGAAAAGATGCATGGACCCAGTTTTCATAGCAGCGTATTTACAATAGCCAAGACATGGAAGCAACCTAAGTGTCCATCCACAGATGAATGGATAAAGAACCTGTAGTGTGTGTATATATATATACGCACACACACTGGAATATTCCTTATCCATAAAAAATGAAATGCTGCCATTTGCAGCAACATGGATGGACAGAGAGACAGATACTGTATGATGGAATCTAAAAATATTATGAATGAATTTATTTGCAAAACAGAAACAGACTCACAGACAGAAAATAAACTTATGGTTACCAAAGGAGAAAAGCAGAGAGGGATAGATTATGAGATTAACATATATACATTACTATATATAAAATAGATAAGCAATAAGGACTTACTGGGGAGCATAGGGAAAATGCCCCCCAGTAAAGTTTTGAGTTTACTTAGTAAAAGGCTTAATGTGTTTTGATCAAAATTCATATATCTAGACCCAACAGCTATCTATTCTGGAAGAATTTCTGAGTTACAATAATAAGAAAAGTTATAGCAGTATTTAAGAAGACAAAACGGGTTACTCAAAAGAAACAAAAGTCTGGCAGTACTGAGTTGTCCATGATACTAAATCCTAGAACACAGTAGAGCTAGGATTGCAGCGTTGGGATAGGAAGTGATTGTGCTCCAAGAATTTGACACTCAGACAATTTGTTGTTCACATGTGAGGGTACCTGATGCTCTTAGAAACTATCCACCCTACTTGTCCTTCTTCTAGCAAGAATTTCTTCCTAGAAGAACATAATTCCTAGAGGAACATAATCCTAGAACATAAGAAGAAATCAATATAATTGCAGCTGATTCTGAGCTGAACCAAAATTAAGAGATTAGGAATTGGGAGGTCTTGATACAAGAAGTTAATGTTGCTGATTGAAGCTGGTTTACCATAGCATAAGTCTTAACTAATTGATGCAAATACAGTTACAAATGGAAAGCAATAATTAAAAAGTTACTGGAAGATCAAAGACCTAAATTAAAGCTATCATAGTCTTAGAAAGAAATCTAGGAATAAGTCTTTGTGACCCAGATTAGGTGATGATTTCTTAGATGTAATACCAAACACACAAACAACCAAAGGAAATAAAGATACATTTGACTTTTGTGCTCCAAAGGATACCATCAAGAAAATGAAAAGATAACTTACACGATAGAAGAGAATTTCTCCAAATCATGTATCTGATAAGGGACTTGTATCTGGGATATATTCTATAATTCAGTTACAAAAAGACACCTCAGTTGAAAAATAGGCAAAAGACTTAATAAGATGGTTCTCTGAAGAATTATACAAATGACCAATAATCGCATGAAAAGATGCTCAGCATTATTAGGTACCAGGAAAATGCAAGTCAGAACCACAGTGAGATACCCACTTGGATGGTTACAGTAAAAAGATGGGCAATAACAAGTGTTGGTGGAAAAGCAGAGAAATTGGAACCATCATGTGCTACTGCTGGGAATTAAAATGGTGCAGGCACTTTGAGAAAACAGGTTGGCAGTTCCTCAAAAGTTTAAGCAAAGGGTTTATAAATGACCAAGCAATTCTACTCTAAAGTATATACCCCAGAGAAATTAAAGCATTTGTTCACATAACTTTAACATGAATGTTCATGGCAGTGTTATTCACAGTAGCCAAAATATGAAAAAACTCAAATGTCCCTCAACTGATGAACAGAAAGTAGCATTCCATGAAGTCTTCAATTCAATTCAGTTCAGTCACTAAGTTGTGTCCAACTCTTTGCGACCCCATGGACTGCCACATGCTGTATTCCCTGTCCATCACTATCTCCTGAAGTTGGCTCACACTCATGTCCATTTCTTTGATGATGCCATCCATCCATCTCATCCGCTGTTGTTCCCTTCTCCTCCTACCCTCAATCTTTCCCAGCATCAAGGTCTTTTCAAATGAGTCAGCTCTTCACATCAGGTAGCTGAAGTATTGGAGCTTCAGCTTCAGCATCAGTCCTTCCAGTGAATGCTCAGGACTGATTTCCTTTATGATGGACTGGTTGGATCTCCTTGCTGTCCAACGGACTTTCAAGAGTCTCCAACACCACAGTTCAAAAGCATCGATTCTTCAGCACTCAGCTTTCTTTATAGTCCAATTCTCACATCCATACATGACTACTGGAAAAATCATAGCTTTGACTAGATGGACCATTGTTGGCAAAGTAATGTCTCTGCTTTTTATTAAGCTGTCTAGGTTGGTCATAACTTTTCTTCCAAGGAGCAAGCGTCTTTTAATTGCATGGCTGCAACCATCATCTGAAGTGATTTTGGAGCCCCCCAAAATAAAGTCTGTCACTGTTTCCACTGTTACCTCATCTATTTGCCATGAAGTGATGGATGGGACCAGATACCATGATCTTAGTTTTCTGAATGTTGAGTTTTAAGCCAACTTTTTCACTCTGCTCTTTCACTTTCATCAAGAGGTCTTTAGTTCTTTGTTTTCTGCCAAAGGGTGGTGTCATCTGCATATCTGAGGTATTGATATTTCTCCTGGCAATCTTGATTCCAGCTTGTGCTTCATCCAGCCTGGCATTTCGCATGATTTACTCTGCATAAGAAGTTAAATAAGCAGGGGGTGACAATATACAGCCTTGACATTCTCCTTTCCTGATTCTGCTTCTGTTAGTTCCATGTCCAGTTCTAACTTTTGCTTCTTAACATGCATCAGTGATCAGTGCAAAGAAATAGAGGAAAACAATAAAATGGGAAAGACTAGAGATCTCTTCAGGAAAATTAGAGATACCAAGGAAACTTTTCATGCAAAGATGGGCAGAACAGAAATGGTATGGACCTCACAGAAGTAGACGATATTAAAAAGAGGTGGCAAGAATACACAGAAGAACTATACAAAAAAGATCTTCATGACCCAGATAATCACGATGGTGTGATCCTCACCTAGAGCCAGACATCCTGGAATGTGAAGTCAAGTGGACCTTAGGAAGCATCACTATGAACAAAGCTAGTGGAGGTGATGGAATTCCAGTTGAGCTATTTCAAATCTTGAAAGATGATGCTGTGAAAACACTGCACTCAATATTGCCAGCAAATTTGGAAAACTCATCAGTGGCCACAGGACTGGAAAAGGTCAGTTTTCATTGCAATCCCAAAGAAAGGCAATGCCAAAGAATGCTCAAACTGTTGCACAATTGCACTCATCTCACACACTAGCAAAGTAATGCTCAAAATTCTCCAAGCCAGACTTCAACAGTACGTGAACTGTGAACTTCCAGATGTTCAAGCTGGATTTAAAAAAGGCAGAGGAACCAGAGATCAAGTTGCCAACATCCACTGGATCATCAAAAATGCAAGAGAGTTCTAGAAAAACATCTACTTCTGCTTTATTGACTATGCCAAAGCCTTTGACTGTGTGGATCACAATGAAGTCTTATTTGGCCATAAAAAGAGATGAAGTACTGATACATGCTAGATGGATGAACCTTGAGAATTGTTCATAAGTGAAATATGCTAGACATAAAAGACCACATATTAATGATTCTATTTATATGAAATATTAAGAATAGGTAAACCTATGGAGACAGAAAGTAATTAGTGATTTCCTAGGGTGGCAGTGGTGGAGGGCAGAGGGAAATTGGAAGTGGTTGCTAATGGGTATGAAGTTTCATTTTGGGTAATAAAAGTGGTCTATTACTGTCATGATGATTGTGTAACCCTGAGACTATACTAAAAGCTATTATATACTTAAAGTGGGTGAACTGTATATGAATCATATCTCAATAAAACTGTTGTAAAAAGTAAGGAAAGATGTAAGTTATAAAGTGCTTTATTAATATTCTGTACCTTAAATTTAAGAAATATTTACAAATCAGAAACATGGAAAAGGATCTGGAAGGAAAAAAGGGATCCTAAATTCTTCTCTGTACAAAGGGGAAGACAAAGTTCTACTATGTTCTTGACATCGAAAGAATGTTTCATAAGACTGTAAAGATAGCTTATTGTAGAATTGCCTTCTCAGTACTAGAGATGACAAACTCAGGAAAATATAGCTCACATGGTAATTAAGAGAAAATGGAACTAAAACCATGACAGAAGATCAGAAATAATCGTTTTTGTAATAAAGGCATTAAAACCATCTGTTCAGTGGCAAAGACTCAGAAATGACACGAAAAAGACGGTAAAAGCATGGGTAAAGATTTAAACATCAAATACAATTAAAAGGTAATAAAATCAAGAACATATTTATCATAGTAGTGTGCGTGTGTGCACAGACTCACTCATTCCTGACTCTTAGTGAACCCATGGAATGTAGCCAGCCCGGCTCCTCTGTACATGAGATTTTCCTGGCAAGATCACTGGAGTGGATTGCCATTTCCTTCTTCAGGGGATCATCCTGACCCAGGGACTGAACTCATATCTCCTGCATTGGCAGATGGATTCTTTATCACTAATGCCACCCGGGAAGATCTGCTGGAGAAGAGATAGGCTACCCACTCCAGTATTCTTCGGCTTCCCTATGGACCCTATGGATCAGCTGGTAAAGAATCTGCCTGCAATGTGGGTGGGTTCGATCCCTGGGTTGGGAAGGTTCCCTGGAGAAGGGAAAGTTACCCACTCCAGTATTCTGGCCCGGAGAATTCCATGGTCTAGATAGTCAATGGGGTCGGCAGAGTTGGACACGACTGAGCGACTTTCACACAGTGCCACCTGGGAAGCCTATCATAATAGTTTTGTTTTGATTTGTTGTCACTAAGTTGTGTCCAACTCTTTGCAATCCCATGGACTGCTGCATGCCAGTTTTCCCTGTCCATCACCATCTCCTGAAGTTGGCTCACACTTGTGTCCATTTCTTCGATGATGCCATTCATCCATCTCGTCCTCCATTGCCCCCTTCTCCTCCTACCCTCAATCTTTCCCAGCATCAGGGTCTTTTCCAGTGAGTCAGCTCTTCACATCAGGTGGCCAAGTATTGGAGATTCAACTTCAACATCAGTCCTTCCAATGAATAGTCAGGGTTGATTTCCTTTAGGATGCACTGGTTGGATCTCCTTCCTGTCCAAGGAACTCTCAAAAGTATTCTCCAACACCACAGTTCAAAGCCATCAATTCTTCAGCAGTCAGCCTCCTTTATAGTCCAACTCTCACATCCATAACGTGACTACTGGAAAAACCATAGCTTTGACTAGACAGATCTCTGTTGGTAAAGTGATGTTTCTGCTTTTTAGTACACTGTCTAGGTTTGTCATACCTCCCAAGGAGCAAGCATCTTTTAATTGTATGGCTGCAGTAACCATATGCAGTGATTTTGGAGCCCAAGCAAATACAGTCTGTCACTGCTTGCATTTTTTTCCCATCTGTTTGCCAGGAAGTGATGGGACCAGATGCCATGATCTTCATTTTTTGAATGTTGAGTTTTAAGCCAGCCTTTTCACTCTCCTCATTCACTTTCATCAAGAGGCTCTTTAGTTTTTCTTTTCTTTCTGCTATTAAGGTGGTATCATCTACATATATGAGGTTATTGATATTTCTCCTAGCGTCTTGATTCCAGCTTGTGATTCATTCAGCCCAGTATTTTGCATGATGTATTCTGCATACAAGTTAAATAAGCAGAGTGACAGTATCTAGCCTTGATGTACTGCTTTTCCAGTTTTGAACCAGTCTGTTTCCTGTCTGTTTCTAACTGTTGCTTCCTGACCTGCACACAGGTTTCTCAGGAGGCAGGTAAGGCTGTCTGGTACTCCCATCCCCTTAAGAATTTCCCACAGTTTGTTGTGATCCACACAATCAAAGGCTTTATCATTGTCAATGAAGCAGAAGTAGATGTTTTTCTGGAATTCTCTTGCTTTTTCTATGATTCAACAGATATTTGGAAATAATGTTAGTACAAATGTCCAATATTCTTTCATTTACTCTCTTACTTATTTTAAAACTATTTACAAAGCACCTACTATGTGGCAGGCAGTAGGTGTGGAACAATGCATGAACTGCAATGATTCCTCTTCTTATTGAGCTTCCTATAGAGTAGAAGAGACTGTTATTAAACACAGAACAATTAAATAATTTCAAATTGCAGTAAGTGCTCCAAGAAAAGAAAAATGTGGTCTGGTGACTTAAGTAAAGTGCCTTTCTGGTCAGGTTCTTTGACCCTGAAGCATCCTTGGCATTTGGGAAGGTAGTTCTTTGGGAAAGAGTCATAGTCTGATTACTGTCAGTCAGTCAGTTCAGTCATTCAGTTGTGCCCGACTCCTTGCAACCCCATGAACCACAGCACGCCAGGCCTCCCTGTCTATCACCAACTCCCAGAGTCCACCCAAACCCATGTCCATTGAGTCAGTGATGCCATCCAACCATCTCATCCTCTGTCATCCCCTTCTCCTCCTGCCCTCAATCCCTCCCAGCATCACGATCTTTTCAAATGAGTCAACTCTTCATATCAGGAGGCCAAAGTACTGGAGTTTCAGCTTCAACATCAGTCCTTCCAATGAATATTAAGGACTGATTTCCTTTAGGATGGACTGATTGGATCTCCTCGCAGTCCAAGAGACTCTCACGAGTCTCTCCAACACCACAGTTCAAAAGCATCAATTCTTCGGCGCTCAGCTTTCTTTATAGTCCAACTTGCACATCCATACATGACCACTGGAAAAACCATAGCCTTGACTAGATGGACCTTTGTTGGCAAAATAATGTCTCTGCTTTTGAATATGCTATCTAGATTGGTCATAACCTTCCTTCCAAGGAGTAATCATCTTTTAATTTCATGGCTACAATCACCATCTGAAGTGATTTTGGAGCCCCGAAAAATAAAATCAGCCACTGTTACCCCATCTATTTGCCATGAAGTGATGGGACTGGATGCCATGATCTTAAGTTTTCTGAATGTTGAGCTTTAAACCAACTTTTTCACTCTCCTCTTTGTCTTTCATCAAGAGGCTCTTTAGTTGTTCACTTTCTGCCATAAGTGTGGTGTCATCTGATATCTGAGGTTACTGATATTTCTCCCGGCAATCTTGATTCCAGCTTGTGCTTCCTCCAGCCCTGCATTTCTCATGATGTACTCTACATATAAGTTAAATAAACAGGGTGACAATATACAGCCTTGACATACTCCTTTTCCTATTTGTAACCAGTCTGTTGTTCCATGTCCAGTTCTAACTGTTGCTTCCTGACCTGCATACAGATTTATCAAGAGGCAGGTCAGGTGGTCTGGTATTCCCATCTCTTGAAGAATTTTCCACAGTTTATTGTGATCCACACTGTCAAAAGCTTTGGCATAGTCAATAAAGCAGAAATAGATGTTTTTCTGGAACTCTCTTGCTTTTTTGATGATCCAGTGGATGTTGGCAATTTGATCTCTGGTTCCTCTGCCTTTTCTAAAACCAGTTTGAACATCAGGAAGTTCACAGTTCATGTATTGCTGAAGCCTGGCTTGAAGATTTTTAAGCATCACTTTACTAGCGTTTGAGATGAGTGCAATTATGTGGTAGTTTGAGCATTCTTTGGCATTGCCTTTCTTTGGGATTGGAATGAAAACTGATCTTTTCTAGTCCTGTGGCCACTGCTGAGTTTTCCAAATTTGTGGCATGTTAAGTGATCTGATTACTGGGTCTAGGCCAAAAATGGAAGACTTGACTTGTTTTCACACTTCTAGGTCTGCTGGTGGGTTATTTGAGCTCTCTCTCCATGAGTAGCGTACATCCAGGGCTTCTGTGAGAGTCAAGGGGTCTTTGGAGGAGTGAAGGATATATGATTATTAACGGCTTTAGAAATATGCGATTAATGTTTTTGGAAGAACCACTGACATCCAAGACAGAACCAGGAATTTGTTTTCCCTAAGCTTCTAAAAAGAAGGCAAAGGGTTTTTTGATCCTTTTGTTTGTTGTTTATGAGCTTCATCCTCTTTCGTTAATACATTCAAAAATAGTGTGCCAGGCACCCTGCTCACCATGGGATAAGCAGGTGGAAGGGCGGTCCCCACCTTAGAGCCCACACCCCCGGGGACGTGCCCGGTGCCCGAGGCCTGTGCTGAGCCCTGCTGCATTATCAGGGGAGGGAGGGGAGGAGGAGCCTTCACCTATGCTTTAGTTTTGTGTTAAAGCACGGAAGTAGAGTTCCTGGTCCAGAGAGTGGCCTTCCCTCCTCACAAAGGTGGAGAAATATCTGGGCTGTCTAAGGTTTCTTGTACTTCTTTGTCAAAGATGAAAGACCATCTGTCAAAAGAAACAATGCCCAGGATCCCTGTGAAGGATTCCAGGTGCAGAAGACAAGTCGATTTCTTTTTAGGCTTTTGTCCATCCTGTCTTGTTCTGGCTGAAATATGAGCATGGTAATTATTCTTCCCCCAAGCTGTGTGTTTGGGGGATGTCCTTTTTTCCCCTCTTCCATCAGTTTGGAGGGTAAAGTCATTGAGCTCCAGTAGGCTAGTGCCATCGTTCAGCAACAGACTTAACTGGAAAGTGGTGGGAGAAGCATGATAACTCCAAAGCATTTGCATTTGTTTTCTTGAATTTGCCAAATGCATCTCGATGGACCTCTGAGATGATTGTCCTTTCTGGGACTCACTTGTTGTCCTGACTGTCCTGACCATGTAAATATACGCACCCAACTCATGTGAAAGTGACCTGCGCAGTCCACAGTGCTTAAGGCAGGAAAGAAGATGCTTAAGGCATCTGTTAATGGGCTGAAATGTGTCCCCCCAAAGCTTTATATTGAAGTCCTAACCGCTGGCCAACAAAGGTCAGTCTAGTCTAAGCAGTAGTCATGTATGGATGTGAGAGTTGCACTATAAAGAAAGCTGAGCGCCAAAGAATTGATGCTTTTGAACTGTGGTGCTGGAGAAGACTCTTGAGAGTCCCTTGGGCTTCAAGGAGATCCAACCAGTCCATCTTAAAGGAAATCAGTCCTGAATGTTCATTGGAAGGACTGATGTTGAAGCTGAAACTCCAATATTTTGGCCACCTGATATGAAGAACTGACTCATTTGAAAAGATCCTGATGCTGGGATAGATTGAAGGCCAGAGGAGAAGGGAACAACAGAGGATGAGATGGTTGGATGGCATCACCAACTCAATGGACATGAGTTTGAGTAAGCTTCAGGAATTGGTGATGGACAGGGAGGCCTGGTGTGCTGCGGTCCATGGGGTTGCAAAGAATTGGACACGACTGAGTGACTGAACTGAACAGAACTGAACCCCTGGCACCTCAGACTATGACTGTGTCTGGAAATAGGGCCTTTAAGGAGGTGATTGAGTTAGATGGGGTCATTAGAGAGTCCTTATAAGAAGGGGACTTAGATGGATACAGAGGGAAGACCTGTGAAAATGAAGGGATAAGATGGCCATCTGCAAATCAGGAAAAGAGGCCTCAGAAGAAACCCTGACCCTGCTGACCCCTCAGTCTTGGCTTCTAGTCTCTAAAACTGTGAAGATAACTTTCTGTAGTTTAAGGCACCCAGTGTGCGTCACTCTGTCACAGCAGTCCTAGCTGACTAATAGAGTGTCTTCTATGAGAACATAGAAGGTTGAGACAAGGTTTTGGACTGATGTGAGTCGCAGCCATCTGCCTTAGCTTCTGGGACCTTGGCGACAGCCAGCTTGAAGCGTTATTATTGCAATAAGCCCAGCTCTCTTCTTAGACAGTGCTACCTTGCGTTTGCCTTGCTGCTTTTTTTCTGTTTGTGCCCCTCTGTCATTTTCTGATAAAATGAATGTGCTTTTCTTCCTCCTCTCCTTCCAGTTGGAAGCCCACTTTCCCCAGAAGTCTGGGCTGTTTCCTTGACGATTCTTTTCATCTCTGTGGGGTTTACAGGGCTGTTGAGGTTCTGTATGCTTCTCTCCCTCCCTTGAGCAGAGCACCCAGTGCGAAGCCAGCCACAGATTCACAAGGGCCAAGATTAGAAGGATAAGCAAGAGTTAATCTTGCTTAACTAGTGCAAGGCTATGGTGTGACAAGTGCCTGTGGAGCAGTCGCGTCTTTCCTCGGTTGGTGTGAGGCGGGCACATTGGAAGCCTTGTTCTTGTGGATGCGGCCTGTGACTGGACAGGGAGCGAGGCAGAAACTGAGTGGAGATGGCCCTCCTCTGTAGGCTGGGTTTTCCTCATTGGGTGTGTGCATTTTTTCCATCTCAAGGAAAGCTTCCCTCAATTCTAGTCCTTTCAGGCAGTATTCTTGTTTCTCTCCTCCCCTAAAGTCTGCGGTTCCTTCTCTCACTTTTCCCTTCCCTGGCTTCGGCCCCCCGGTCCTCTGTCAGGAGCACCCCCGTAAGGCTCCTGGGGTCTCCGCCTGGCCCTCCTGGGCAGGAGGAGCTGAGCGGCCCTTCCCCTCGATGCTGTTCCCTTCGCTCCTGTGACTGTTTTCCTTGCATTGCCCCTCTGCAGTTGGTGTCATCTCTTCTACCCAGTCATGCAGTTTTGAGGTCCAAGGAGGATTGGTCTGGGATTGTTGATTCCTGAATGCCTGTCTCTGGTCTCACCTTTGCCTTTGAGTGCCAAGTCTGCACACTCCACATTCAACTTGACCTCTGCACTCGAGTGCTTTAAAAGCATCTGAAACTTAACAGGGCCAAAACTTGCAGTGCTTTTCCCCCCACACTTGGCCCTGTAATAGGGGTCCCTTATTCAATGATTAGTATAACCATAGAAACCAGGATTATTTTTGATAACTGTCTTCACCTGGTACCTTGATATCCCCAGTATTCTTGACCTCACCTTCTAAGTATTGGGTTGGCCAGAAAATTTGTTGGGACTTTTCTGTAACATCTTATGCAAAAAAAACTAAACGAATTTTTTGGCCAACCCAATACCTCTTTGAATCTATCTGCCCTCCTTGTCCAGCTGTGGTCCCTGTTTACCTGCGCTCCTGTAGCAATCATCCAACTGGTGTCCAGCTTCCATGTCCCCCTGGAAGCTGTTCTACCCAAAACAGCCAGAGTGGCACCCTGGGAACCTGAGCCCCGGTGATTCCCACTGTTGCAGGGGTGAGGAGGAAACCCCGAGCGTACTGCCTGTGGCCCTCCAGGCGCCCCTGTCCTGTCGCCCAGCCTCTTTGCCAGCCACATTCTCTCTTGCTCTGTGCTTGCTTCTGTCCCAGGGCCTGTGCACCTGCTGTTTCCACTGCCAGGACTGCTCCCATCTCCTCTCTTCTCACCCACCCTGATTAACTCTTGCTTATCCTTCTAATCTCGGCCCGGGTGTCACTTCCTGATGGAACCTAATCTAAACTGGAACCCCCTCCTTTTATCTTTTCATAGCATTATTCTTTCTTTGCAAACATTTGTTGTATTTATGATTTTTATATATCCATCTGCTCTTTAGTTAATGTTTATTCCGTCTGGTGATCACTTACATTGCCTTGCACAGTAGGTTCACAATTCAATATTTATCAACTGAATGAGCACCACAGACAGTGGTGCTGGCTACTTGGTGCCCATGTGGCTCTAATCATGAGTGGAAAGGTCTGGCAGGGCCAGTTCAGCTTTCTTACCCCAGCCCTGCTGCCTTCCAGGGTGGGGGTGGGGGTGGGGGACACCTCCTGCCGAGTGAAGGGACTGATTTTGAACTCCAAGGTTGATCAGTCCTTCATTCAAGATCTTAACCACAAAAAAATCTTTATTTTCCACCTTTCTTTATAAGGAATTTACATGAAAAAATATGCCTTTTATAAAAATGATTGGCCTTGGGGGAAGTTATTTAAAGAATTCAAACTTGGAGAGCAAAACTAATTTTTTTCCTTATTCAAAAAAAAAAAGAAAGAGAGAAAGAGAAGGCCATTATTTTTCAAGGATGTTGGATTTATGCAACTGCCAAAAGTTCACCTGGCTAGGAGCTCATCTTCAGCTGTGAACCCATAATTCCAGATTTTTTGCTGTTTTGTTATTTTTTTAAAATAAGACCCTTTGGTTGAAGGAAAAAAAGTGATTAGAAAATCATGTCTTTGGATCTGACAGTTTTCTTGGGAAGCATGTTGTTTGTAAGTCTGTGTGTGTGCGAACTTGAAACCTAGACGAGTTGTTCATGTTTCCTCCGCCAGTGCTTTCCCCACGTTGACTGCATCTGCAAGGTGCTGTCACCGGGCCTTTGGATGTGGCAGAGATAGGCTGCTGAGAAATCTTGGCACACAGTGATGCGTGCGTTTCCTTCACGGGGCACAACTGACTGGCTTTTGTTAAAGATGACTCAGGGTGAAGGGCAGCATTCCCGTCCCTGGCAGTGCTCTGCCGTGTGAAAGTGCACATCCTTACTATTTCCTTGGACATGGGAGGAGTCCTCGAAGCTTGAATGAAATGCAGAAAGTAGATTAAGGACTGACAGCCACGTTGGTGTCCCTGTGCATGTACCTCTGAGGGAGATGAGGAAGCTGGGCTGGGAGTTCCCCAGGAGCTAGAGGCTGGAGCCGCAGATGCCCGCCACTGCTGGAACAGTTGCTACCCTGTGCTGAAACACAGGGGTCCCTTCTCCCTATCTCCTACCTTCCTGTCTCCCTCCAGCACACCCAGCTGGCAAAGGAGTCCAGGAAATGGTTTGCAGGTCCTCTGCAATTAATGATGGTGACGGTTGCATAACTCTGAGAATATACTAAAACCATTGAACTGTGCATGTTCAACAGTTAAATTGTATCATATATGAATATCAATAAAACTTGGACCATAAAGAAGGCTGAATGCTGAAGAATTGATGTTTTTGAACTGTGGTCTGGAGAAGACTCTTGAGAGTCCTTTGAACTGCAAGGAGATCAAACCAGTCAGTCCTAAAGGAAATCAACCCTGAATGTTCATTGAAAGGAGTGATGCTGAAGCTGAAGCTCCAGTGCTTTGGCCACCTGATGTGAAGAGCTGACTCACTGGAAAAGACCCTGATGCTGGGGAAGATTGAGGGTAAGAGAAGGGGAGGACAGAGGATGGGATGGTAGCATGGCATCACTGACTCAATGGACATGAGTTTGAGCAAGGTCCAAGAGACAGTGAAGGACAGGGAAGCCTGGCATGCTGTAGTCCATGGGGTCATGAAGAGTAAGACACAGCTAAGCAACTGAATAACAACCACCACCACCACCCCAGAGTGGAATGCAAAAGAGAGAGCTAGGAGAAAAAGGACAAATAACTGGTGCTTGGGAAATGGATACCTTTCTGTTAAGTGGAACCTTCGTGGGCACCAAGATCAGGCCCGAGTGAATTTTCAGAGTTTCCAATTCCCATCTTGAAGGTATTTTTTATTGCATCTCATAATGCTTATTTTGAAAAAATTAAAGACAAAAGACAGTGGGCTCTTGTACATGCAGTTTAAACTACACAAGATCTTAACTAATTTAGTTGCTGTGGCAGCGGTGGCTTTGGTGCCCTGAAAATGGGTTTGTGTGGCTGTGGCAGGGGTGTCTGTACCCAGGTTCCCTCTTGGGGCAAGAGTTGGTCTCTCCCCCAAGGAGAAGGACTCACACTGTCTGTTTTCCATCTTAATGAGAAACATTTGATTTCCATTCTTCTATGGAAACCTCTCATTAATTTTTCATGGTTTAAATGGCTGATTTCATGTACAGTCATGTTTTGTGTTCTGTCACATTTGTGATGATTAAAATATTCCACCCTCTGGAACGTTGGGAGGTTACATTGGGATATTGAGCAGGAGTTAAAAGCCGCTTCTCTTGAAGCTGGTAATTTTGTACAGTTCTAATTTATTGTTGCATGATTTAGGATGTCCTTAGAGAAATTATTTCATGCCCTGCCTTGTAAGAAATATTGAAGACAACAAGTTGATTGGCGGGTATCTAGACTAGAGATCCTGGTCAGACCCTGTAGGGTGCACACGAGCTTCCACTATTTGTTGGGTCACTCATGCAAAGTTTAAAAACTAGCATGTAGACCCTAGTAGTTAACAGCAGTAATAGTGATGTAATGATAAGGAAAGAAATAAAACTAGCAGCATATTTGAGTGCACCTATATACCTGAACCAGTCAATCCTAAAGAAAATCAACCCTGAATACTTATTGGAAGGACTGATGCTGAAGCTCCGATACTTTGGCCACCTGATGAGAAGAGCTGACTCATTGGAGAAGGCCCTGATGCTGGGAAAGATTGAAGGCAAAAGAAGAGGGCGGCAGAAGATGAGATGGTTGGATGGTATCACGATTCAATGAACATGAACTTGGACAAGCTCCGGGAGATACTGAGAGACAACGAGGCCTGGCGTGCTACAGTCCATGGGGTCACAGAGAGTCGGACATGACAGTGGCTGAACAACAGTAACAGTTATACACCTGGCCCTGTGTTACACCCGACTCACATCCATCCTAAGAGAGTGGAGTAATTATCCCCTCGTTTTAGAGATGAGGAAGCTGGCCCCCAGCCCCCACAACATGGACATACTCTACTCAGCTCCATAGGGTGCCACAGCTGGGCTGCTTACAGTTAGCGTTGCCCCCGCCTTCTGTGAAGAAGCGAAGGATAGGGAAGCCTGGTGTGCTGCAGTCCATGGGTCACACACATTTGGACACGGCTGAGCCACTGAACAACAACCACCCCCTTACGTGATGGTCATGCTGTATGTGAGTTTAATTTCAGGACATTTAGGTTAAGTTTGTTGAAAATCTTGTTATTAATTAGGAATTCAAAGAGTTAATTCACTCAACCAAGTATAATTCTCAAATGTTTCTGCTATGCACTAGGCCGTGTTTGGCCATTTGGAAGGTCCAGAGGGTGATGTTTGGGTCCTTAAGCTCACAGTCTAGCCCAGAAGGTAAGTGAGACCCATGTTAGACTATAGCATGGATGGGGGTTTGGAGTTTTCAGGATTCCTGGGGAGCAGGGGCCCGGGGAGGAGGGGGCACTCCAAGAGCCTCAGGGTTGTCTGCTCAGGTCCTCCCCCTGCAGTGGGCTACAGGGGGTCTCCCTGGCAAGTGGGGCAGACCCCAGAGCTCCAGCCTCCTGTTCAGCCTGGTCTGAGAGCTTTCACTGTTCTCAGGGTTACTTCTGTTGACTGGTTTTGAGTTCGTTTCTGATGTGACTGGTACAGAAAAGAAGGCTCCCTCCCCATGTCCTGCACTGCAGCCCCACCTGCCCTGGCAGGGAGGTTAACGCGGCGCCTTGGTGAGCCTGACACTGAGCAGGCCCTGCCTGCTGGGCTGACCCCTGATTCTGGAAGCCTGTGCCCTCCCTCTTCTTTCTAGCTCCAACCACCAGTCATCCCCCTTCTCGGCTCTGCCGCCTTCTCTTGCCCGCCTGCTTTGTTGGCTGCGGGCCCATGGCGGCTCCTCTGGGTGCTCCCACTGCCCCCGGGACTGAGGAACCCCTGAGACTGCCCACTTGGAAAGTTCAGGAGAATTTCTTTGGAATTCCCTCTGATGAGTGCTGTAGTTTTTGGTCCCCCACACCTATAGAAGGTTCCTGAGAGATGTAGCTCAACTAAATTCATGGTCATGTTTGTCATAAAATGTGGGAAACACTGGCTAGTGCAGTGGGCCCTAGATGAAGTCTGACTTATTTTAATTTTAGAAGTTGGTGTTAGGAAAATACTGTCTTCCTTGAGGAATGGTGTTCCTCCCATTGGAGAACTGTGTAAAACTGATCGTCTGGCATGTTTACCTTAAACTTTTATTTTTCTCCTGATTTCAGGAAACTCAGAACCCAATTCAAGGGCAGAGTGGACAGTGGTTATTCTGTGAGGCTGAACTCTCAGTCAGTGGGGTTAGTGGCCTCCAGGAGCAAGATGCTGGACACATTTCTGGGGGTCTCTGTTTGCTCGTCTTGTCTGGAGGTGAGGTTGACACAGTCTGCAGGGAGGAGTGAGCTCAGCCTGGACGCCCTGGTGGGACCTCGGCTGCAGCTTCAGGAGCCACGTCCTCAGAGCACTGGCTTTGCAGGTGTGACTTCGCCTGTCCCCAGTGCACACGTGGGCCCACGTACTTCATCTAGAGAGCCTTCAGAAGCAATGAGTGCTTCCTAGGAACGACTTTCCAGAGCGCATCCTCAGACAGCCCAGGGACTGTTTGTTTCCAAAAGAATAAGGTGTGAAAATGAGGGTTCTAACCAAAGTGATTCCCTGGGGGAAACCTTGTCTAAAAACCAGAACCCTCTATACCCAAATTATGGGTTGGGAGGACAGTTCCGGCACTTCAGAAGGTTTCTCTGCAGGTCAAGCGTGTCTCGGTCTGTGTCCTGTCGCCCCTCCTGACCACAGTCTCGGCGGTGTGCGCTCTCCTGCCAGACGCTCTTCTGGGCTTCCCGGGACTGTCTCGTTTCCTCCTCAGCAGTGTTCAGAGGCGGCGCTGGATGAGCTGCGTGGGTCACACGGCCAGCTGGGACACCTCGGCTGAAGCTTCCAGGCCCACCCTCCTCGTTTGTCTCTATGAAGAACAGCAGTGGTCCGCCATCAGTAGAGCTAAGCTTTATTGAGCACGTACTGTGAGCCAGGCGCTCAGCTCAGGGATTACACCTGGATCTCCTTTAAGCCTGATCGCAGCCCACTGAGAGAGGAGCTGTTGTCCCTCTGCCTTATAGATAAGTTATCTGAGGGTAGCAGAGGGCACACGATTTACCCCAAATCAGACAGAACAGTGGGGACCCTCATTTGAATGCAAGCATTCTGTCTCTAAATCTCTGTCCTTGGCCACTAGGTGACCTGGCTGTCACCAGAGTCATAGTTGTCATTGCAATTAGGGTGCCACTTATTGAAGAATCACAGCATCCCGGAGAATGAACTAAGTGCCCCATAAGTGTCTCAGTCACTGTGCAAGCCTGTGCGGTGGGGGCGATCATTCCGATTCTGAAGACAGTCACGTAGACTTGGC